>SNQJ01S0066421.1:51534-63223 GCA_010110895.2 Picea sitchensis | reverse complement strand
TTGTGGTACATGGTTTGATGTAAAGGTTTATGGTATTTGGTTTATGGATAGAGTGATGAATTGTTAGATAACTTTTGATGGTTATATTTGTGTATGTCTTTGGTATATGGTTGAGGTACATGTTGGGTATATGGTTGATACAATTAGTTGATGAGTTGGCACATACATGAGGTGTATGGTTGATGAGTTGGAACATACATGATTTGTATAGTTTATGATGTTGGTACATCTTGATGAGTCAAGGTTGATGCATGGTTTATGCATGATACATGTTGGTTCAGGTTATTGGTACAGGTTGTTTGGTGCAGGTTGATTGGTACAGGTTGTTATAGGTTATTGGTACAAGTTTACAGTGACAGGTTGACAGTGGCAATGGTTGATTCAGTGACAGTGACAGGTTTTCTACATTTGACATTTATATTTCAGGGCAGTTGAACAGGGCAAGGAAAGGTGGTTGTAGCCAGGGAACTTAGGGGGTTGTAGCCTCCTTTTGGTTGTAGCCATAGAATTGGGGAGTTGGAGCTTCCCTCAGGTTGTAGCTTGAGAAACTAGGGGGTTGGAGCCTCCTTCTAGTTGCATCTAGAAAACAAAGGAAGTTGGTGCTTCCAATGAATGTAATTCTTCAAGACATATAAGAAAAACCATTATGTGGTTTTCTCCTGCTTTGGGTTTCCACGTAAAAACACTGGTGTACTGTGTATGTGTATGATTTATCATTTGTTCATTGTTTATTTACTCTGCAATTATTGGATGATAATTCTACATTGATATGACACTTGCATTATATGGTTAAAAAGGATTAAATTTCTCTATAACTGATTCACCTCCCCTCTCAGTAATCCAACAAGGACAACTTCATATTGATGTTAGTTGTGATGTTACTTTTGAAGAAGATGTAGCCTCCAAGAAGTGTAGAGAGTCTCATATGGATATTGATAGTGAGGATCAAGAGGCTCCAAAGAATGGTGGTACAGATCCATCTAGTCCATTTTTTCATCATTCAGATTATCAAGAGGAGTCAGTGGAGCCAACAAAGCCAGTGGATATACCTAGAGATGTTGCAGTAATCAAGAAGAGGCTAGCATGGATTCGTGACACTTTGTAGGATGCAAAGATGCATGCATCTCCCAGTGATACTTTCAGGGAGAGAAAATGACCTCATAAGTTCTTGAGTTATATGGCATTGATGAGTCACATCATTGATTCCAAACCTTCCAGTTATGAGGAGGAAACATGCCAACAGGTTTGGAAGGATGCCATGATGGAAGAGTATCATTCCATCATGAAGAATTATGTGTGGGAGATAGTTCTAAGACCAAAGGGGAAGTCAATGGTGACTTCCCAGTGGATCTATAAGATCAAGCATGCAACATATGACAACATCGAGAAGTACTAAGTGAGGTTTGTGGTGAGATGATTCTCTCAGAAAGAGGGAATAGACTATGAGGATACTTTTTCTCCAGTCGCCAGGTACACTTCCATCAGGACTATAATTTCTCTTGCTTCAGTTATGGGTTGGATATTACATCATATGGATGTGAATACCGCGTTCCTCAATGGTGTGATTGAACAGGAAGTGTACATAGAGAAACCTCAGGGATTTGTGATACATGGGAAGGAGTCTCATGTTTTCAGATTCAAAAAGGCCTTGTACGAACTCAAGCAGGCACCCAAGGCATGGTACTACATGATTGATGGATACTTGATGAGTTTGGGCTTCACCAAGAGTGATGCGGATCCCAACCTTTAATACAAGGTTGTTGATGGTGATCCTTTGATATTGGTGCTGTATGTTGATGATCTATTCCTTACGAGGGAAGAGAGGCTCATTGTTGGGTGCAAGAGGGAGTAGAAATCTAAGTTTAAGATGAAGTATCTTGGCTTGATGCATTATTTCTTGGGATTATAGCTGTGGAAGAGACCGGGTGAGATCCTCCTCAGATAGGGGAAGTACACATTTAAAATCTTGAGCAGATTTGGTATGATGGACTATAAGTCCATGGCTACACCTATGATGACAAATCTGAATAAGTTGAGTGATTTCGCTTCAGATTTAGATTTGGTGGATCCCACTATGTATAGATAGTTGATTGGATCCTTGATGTACCTGGTTATCACCAGTCCAGATATTTGCTTTGCAGTGAGCAACTTGAGCCAGTTTATGGTTGAGCCGAGGCAGTTCTATTGGGTTGCAACAAAGCATGTGTTGAGGTACTTGTGTGGTACAGTTGGATCTGGTTTGACATATGTCTTAGGTGGTGAAGTGAGGCTACAAGGATATATAGATTTTGACTGGGCATGGAGTGTAGTAGACAGAAAGAGCACCTTGGGGTGCTGCTTCAACTTAGGATCAACTATGATATCTTGGATTAGCAGGAAGTAGAATTCTGTAGCACTCAATACAACAGAGGTAGAGTATATCGTAGCCAGAGTCGCAATTTGCGAAGCAATATGGATTGAAAAGCTTCTTCCAGGACTATTTGATCAGGAGCTAGAGATGACCTTGATACATTATGATAATCAAAGTCGTGTCAAGTTTTCAGAGAATCCAGTATTTCATGGCAGGTCAAAGCACGTTGAGATCAAATATCACTTCATTCGAGACATGGTGCAGAAGGGAGTAGTGAAGCTCCAATACATATCCACAGATGAGCATATAGCAAACATTCTCACCAAGCCTCTGTCTAGAGCGAAGTTTGTATACTTCAGAGACAAGTTTGGTGTGATGTAGAATGTCTCCCTTGCTGAGAGGGAGTGTTGATTTTCTCCATTCAACAACACAAGGAAGACATTCTCCCAGATTGGTGATGCTGATTTCACCAAGGGAGGATGATACATTCACTCACGGGGCCATGCTAATTTGGCTAGTGGTGAATGGACCGGGCATAACTTCTCTCCTATTTGTCATGCTGATTTGACTAGGAGTGATAGAGACTCGAGATGCTCTCACATTGCCTGTTCCAGGATGGAGTGATCTAATTTTATAGAGCAGGTTTGACTTGTTTACAAGTCTAGTCTAATGTTGAAGATGTAGGCTCAAGAGACCTCTTGTGATGAGGGGCTTCTCGGTGGGTTTACTCAACATTAGAGTCCTATTTTAATTAGACGTGGATGTGAGGAGAAGGTAAATCAACATCGCTCATGGAAAAATTTTCTAGTAAGAAGAAATACCAAGAAGAAGTGCAGGTCGGCCCTACAAGTGAAGAAGAAGAATTGAAGAAGCCCCTAGAAGAATTATTATGGACAAAAGAAGTCGTCCCCGCAAGTAAAAGTAAGGTTACTTGTTTAGTATAAATAAGGCACCTTGGTTCTCATTTATCCATCATCACTTCACAAATTCTCTTCTCTTATAAAGTTCACTGTTCAAGAAGAATTTCATTGTTCAAGAAGGGGAAGTGCAATTTCAACAAGGAGCATCTTTGGGTAGGGTTTCTATCTTTTGTTGGATGCACTATCTTGTCTAGGTTATCTTTCTTTCAAGGGCACACTTATCCAAGTGCTAGGGCTTCTTGATATTGATGATATACTCGTAATCTTGGATTGATTTCTTCTAGAGAAAAGTTGTTGGGTTTTCTCCCAAGGTTGGGTTTCCTAGGATAAAATCTTTGTGTCTATTGTGCATGGCTAGATTTCTACGATTCTATTGTTTCAACTGTACAATTTTTGGTTGATATTTTTAGTGTGTAATTATTTTATGATAACAATGGTATTAAAAATCTATTTGAAATCATAAGGAAGTAATTATCAGATCTGGAAATTGTTAAAATTCAACAACTACCTAGTCCCTTAGTATTTCAACTCCATGATACAAACTTGAATGTCATCCCTCTAGTTTGTTCCATCATTTTCCTTGCACCCTCATGAAATGAAAGTGATTCAATTAGGAGAAGCACTTTCAAATCCATTACTCATTCAAGCTCTTTACGAGAACCTGCAATCAATATTTGAACATGAGGTGAAGCAATCGAATGCAAATAAAGATACCAAGAATGGTTTCTTTAGAATTCTTTCTTCATTTGAAAGTCGTTAAACAATAGTACATCATTTGTTAAACATAAGATTCATAAATGGAAAATGCATGGAAGGGTTCCTCCAAAGCTAATGGATGGAAAAATCAATTTTTAAACCATCAAATAATAAAGGAAATGCTACCAAACAAGTTATGAACTTTTAAATGAAAAATAAGAATTCCCAGTGAAAATTTTGTCAAGATGGCTTTGTATTGCCATTTCAAAAAGATGAAAATGACAATGCACAAAGAGCTCATCAAGAGATCTCACATTTTCATCTTGTTGAAATATGCAATATGACACACAAGAAAACTCCATTAACATCCTTTGTAAAATATTTATGATATGCAAAGTCTCCTCCTCCCATATGCATAGTGTTTTGGTGAGATTTTCTAGATGTCTAGTGTGTGAGATATTGGAAACAAGTTTTAGCTATTTAAATAAAGCAACAAGGATCCTTATAATGACGTTCATATAAATATTGCTATGCATGCTCCTCACTAAAGCATACAAAAATATGCATACAAACGATTAGAGCTCATATATGTTACTAATGCAGTCAAGGAAAAGAGATTTTAAAAATAAGCAAGGGTTCTTCCATGATTTGCACAACTTGGATCTCTTCTTTGCAAAGGATATCATCAAGTGCTGCAAAAATTATGTAGTTATTGTAATGATTTGAAAGCAATAGTGAACTCAAGTGAATGTTTGTTACCTATTTGCTCTTTAAGTTCCAAGAGTAGTAAGCATTTAACACAAAGAAGTAAACTTTTAACATTATCCTTCTTGTATGTCCTTTGCCTACTCTTTGTTTTACAACTACATGGAATAAAATAATTTCATGTGAAGACAAGCTTTGGAAGCTATTCCTTTGAATACAAGTTTGTTGTTCCATTTTTTTCCCATACTTTATGTGAAATCATTTCAAACCTTGAAGTAAACCTTAAATGTTCACCCTCCAATTCATCACAAAATCGACGTTTTTTCAAGCTAGAGTAGCATTCTTCCATTCATGAGATTTATCAAGGACAACATTGTAATGGAGTGATCCAAAATGGATTCAAACAAAAATGAATGGCTATAAGACTCATTACCCACAAGCAATTCAACGATTAATGAAGCTTTAAGAAAAAGAAAAAGATAATGCAAGCTTTAAAAAGTAAAGGGAAATAAAAAAATAATTTTTTTTAAATGAAAAATGAAAATAAGCGATAAGAGAGCTAGGAATGGGAAATGAATGGTAAAGTCTTTTGACCTTCTCATTATCTCCCATCGATAAGAGAGCTAGGAATGGGAAATGAATGGTAAGTCTTTTGACCTTCTCATTATCTCCCATCTTTACCTATATCTTCTTGTAATTTCACTCATAATGAGATTTTTGTTGGCCAAGAGGTGCGGATGCACAAGAGCTTGGTTGTGTAAATGGTTGAACAACTATGGAGCCATGAGCTACATTGTAACTTGAAATTATCAAAATTAAGACTAAGCGACTATTCAAAGCTGGTTTTCCAGGGTAAATACCGTGTTTTGGATTTCTCTATTATTGTGGTGTAAATCATGTGTTAAATTACTGCTACTCTTATCTATGTTAAGTTTGTTTCTCTTCCTTGTATTAATGGTTGTAATGAAGGCTTGCAAGCTAAGCTTTTTTTGGTTCTTACTTATTTTCCGTAGTTCTTTGTAAATGCCAATAACTCTAAGATAATCTCTGTCCATTCCATTCAAAATTCCAAATCAAGGGATTGTATAAACTGATTGTTGCAATTATTTAGCTAAATTACCAATTTTGTCCCTAAAGAACAAGCTGGTGATTGTTGAGGCCACTGGCATCTAAGACAGGAATGTGCACAACATTTCAAGTTTCTTGAAGTTGCACACACCCTTTAACCATCTTGTACACAAGAATTAATGAATTATTGAGACTATACGCCACTCCTACAGGTCGTAGGCATCCCCAAGAGGCCATACACAATTGTTGGGAGAGTTCTCTGCATTGCCTGGTTCCATTTTCTTTTCCTCATGGCTCCTTTTCCTGGTTCCATTTTCTTTTCCCCAGTGGGTTTGAACAAAAAGGTTTAGGTGGCAGATGGGACAGGTGAATGAATACATGTATTACTCCAAGGTTTTCAGGCGACCCATCACACCTAGATTTCTACGCTTCTCTCTCAGGTGGCTGGAGGACAATTTGAGCTTTGGAGAGGCTCCAGTAGGATTGTAGTTGGGGTTAACATCGTCATTCAGAGGGACCATTGAGCTTACGCAGTCCAAAGTCGTTTATAGCTTAGTTAAATGGATCTGCGTTCATTGCATTCCAGGTGGAGGCCTCTTAGTCCGATCTCTGGCGGGCAAACACAAAGCCCGCCACCTTTTCCATTTCTACACAGGGGTCACCCTTGCATGTAGCCGGTTCTCCGTCTATAGACAGGTCTGCCTCTGGGGAAGGTGGTAGGAAGGATATGGACAAAGCGATAACCCCCCAAGCTGGAAGGAAATCACATATTACTCTATCTCAGATTCAAGTTGCTAAAGAAATTCATTCTAGAAAAGAATCTACTATCACTCGAGCCCTTAGAGCAGGGATTGCCCATGGCAAGGTGACCCAATGATAATTATGCCCTTCAATGCGGGGGGAGTGGGGCATCTCTAAGAAAAATGCCTTAAAATAGCTTGTGCTCTGAAACAAGCCCGATGTCCTCTTAATCCAAGAAACTATGTGCTGCGGGGAAAAAGCTGTGGAGTCCTTTAGACCATGGCTTAAGCATTGGTCTTTTAGCTCCCTAGATTCAATTGGTCTTTCGGGGGGACTGTTGTCATATTGGAGCCCAATAGTCATCTTAGAGCCCAAAATTCAAGGCTTTATCTTCCTCAACAATTCCATCTGGTATTTTTTTGGAATTGATCGACCCTGAAGAAAATTGCTCCTTCAAAATTGTGAATTTATATGGGCCCTATGTTGATAGGATCTTGTTCTGGAATGAACTAAGCAACAACGAAGTTCTCGATTCTAGGAACCTTATAATTGGAGGGGATTTAAATTTTACCTTATCACTAGTTGAAGTTTGGGGAGTCCATCCGAGGCCTGATCCCCAATAGGGATTTTTCTCTTGTTGGATTGAGGTTCTGATTGATAGATATAGTACCCTAGAAGCTCATTCAAACATTGTGCAATGGAAGAAAAGGGTTAGTTCTAGTCGCTAAGCGCCTAGATTGTTTTTTAATCTTAAAAGACTTGGCAGAAGGATCCTATACTCTCAAGACAAAGGTTCTAGTAGGGGGGATTTTAGATCACATGTCGATCTCCTTTGAAGTGGCCTCAAAAGGCCTCAAACCTCCTCCATTTAAATTCAATCAGAGGTGGCTCAAGGAAGAAAATTACAAAAAGTTAATACAATCAATTTGGAAGCCGATCGAGGATAATGTGGAGAAATCACATATATAACAGTTTGCTGAAAACATGAATAGGGTAAAAAAGGAATCTATAATTTGGGCCAAGAAGCACAATGAGCATGCTAATGCTATGCTATCCAACGTGGCGTTAAGCACTCAACACACCCTCAAAAATTTGGAAATTTTAGGGTACCACTTTACTCCATTCTCACCCTTAGACTTTGATGGGCCTGATCATTGCTTGTGTTAATATTTTTCTTGAGTAGCTTTGTTCATTTTTTATTGGATCTTGAGCCTGATATAAAATTTTCTTCCAAAGGAAGGAGTCACACTTAGCTTCATTCTTGAGTGAAAGGGGTTTGAGACTTAGTTATTGTGAAGATGAGTGAAAAAACCTCTCAAAAACCTGATTTTCTAGACCTCCACCATAAGTTTTTTCCAATCGCCGATGCGCTATTGGGCATCGACCGAATTTGCATACATAATGTGCAACAATCAAGAAAAACCCCTAACGCCAAGGTTCATTGGTCATCAACGCCCATCGTTGAACATTACGAAAGATTACAAGCAGCGCCAGGACCCCCAACGTCGATGCATCAAACCAATTAGTATGTTCATGGCCATTCACCACCGATATCTAGTTAATCTTGGCCATTGAAACCCTAGTTGAATTTTGCCTGATCCAATCTTAACAAATGACCACGTCATCATTGAAATGTCACCTTTGATACATTAACGACCACATGGACACCCATACTGCCACCTCATCCGCCACTTCATCCAGGTAACCATCTTTTGGCCATGTAAACTATGCCACATCAACACTGCCACATCACCCTCCACATCATCACGTACAGTTCTTGAATTCATTGAGGCGCGAGGAAATATTATGACAAAGTCAAGAAATGAAAACGAAGGGAAATGTAACATCCTCGGCCATCAACCCCATTGTCGGGCAACATTCATTCCTGCATATAATATGCATTAAATCAAATTAACACATTTAACATAGAATTACTGCCATCATACATACTTAAATATAATTAACAACAATTCATTCCTGCAACGAAATACATGACAATATTACAAGCATCACATACATGCATTTAACTGAAATTAAACACATAATGATACTCAGCTTTGAAACTGTAGTAACTCCACCATCTATGTGCAGACCTTCCACGAACCTCCCAGCCTTAGACCACGCTTCTCATCATGCTCAACAGTGGGTCACCCTCGAGCTGGGACAAAGCTCCACCCCGGGCAAGGGAATCCTAGACTAGGCTGAGGTTACAGGAAAACTGCACAGAGCAACCGAAAGGATTCTCTCCAGGAGCCTTGTTACGCCCACTACTCATGGAATCTCATTCCCCACATGCCTTGTAATATCCCTAAGGCCGAACCCAAGTGTAAATGTAAATACAAAATGTACTTAAGCTGGTGAGCTGTTTTGATATCATTTTTGTATGCACATTTCATGGCATAGTGCGCGCATGTACTGCGCAGTAAAATGAGGAAGTTTGCACATTCTAGGATACCGTGCGCAGTAGCATAAGTGCACGTGATATTGAGGCTAGGTAGCCTTTTGTGTATATGCTGCGTTTTATAGGCTTGTGAGCCAGTTATTATAAGCTAGGATGCTTATGTTTTGATTAGGCCGGAGAGCCTAGATGTTAAAGGCTAGTGCGCCTATTTTTGTATATGTCTCATACTTAATATAAATACATCACTGTGTACAGATAGACCACGATAAAAGATATGGGGGACTAAAATCCACTAGTTAAGGAAAGGGAGGGGCTAATTTAAGGAAAGGGGCTAAGCTAGGGAGCTTAGGCCAAAAATGAATATTATATTAATATTTCTTAAAAATAAAGTATGGATAATTATTTTATCTAAGTTCTAAAGTTGGGGACAAGTGGGCCAAAGTAGCTCCCAACATGACAATTGTCAAGTTGGGGACATGCATACATATTGCTGGGACTTAGTTCATTTCCTATCATCTTTTCCATCACTCTCCTCATCATTCCTTCCATCATTCAATCAACCAGTCAATCATCCATGAGCATGCACACATCCATTGAGCTATCTTTCGTATCTTCATGACTGTATCTGAACTTGTATCCATAGCCTTTTTGTGTTGGGTATCTAGTTAGCTTGGGAGCTGGATTGAAGAAGCGGGTTGTCAGGCTCGTGGGATATTGAAGAGACGGGTTTTCAGGCCCGTGAGAAATTCTCTGAGTGAGAGAATGGAAGGGAATTGATTTTCTGAAGGTGCTAAACTAAATCCACAGTGCTCTGAGACTTCCTGTCCGACCTATTGCTAAAGCCCGGAAAGGAAGTGGGGCAGTTGAAGGACTACTGAGAAGAGAAGGGGCACACTTCTTGGGTGGGATAGGTATGTGGGGAATGAGGGACTGTAGGTTGTTAGTTTGCGTTGGCACCTGAGATGGAGTCTTTCCTGTTGTCTATGAGTCTTTAGCCTGGTTAAGAATCCCTTTACCCGAGTGGAGTTTAGTCCTAGCTCAGCGGTGACTCACTGTTGAGAGTGATGAACAGTGTGGTCTAAGGCTGGGAGGTTTGTGGAAGGTTTGCACGCAGTTGGTGACATTCTTACCGAGATAAGTGCCAATTGTGTGATAAATTTACATGTTGCATTTTTATTTATGTGTTTATTTTTATGGATATTTCTTGTATATACTGCATGTATATGTTTACTGTTATTTCAGTGTGAATCCGTGTATTTACAGATGTATTTGTATGTCTACATTATATATGTGATGCTTCCAAAATATTTCTTTGTGTGTATATTTTAATTGCATGCAGTCATTCAAAGAAAAAATTATGTGGCATAGCTCAGTTGAATGCTGGGTATGTTACAATATGTTCCGCAGAGAGCATAGTAAGAGTTCTCTGGCGTAGCGTGGCCCAACATGGATGGCCGAGGACGTTACAACATGGTATCAGAGCTACAGTTTTCAACACTTAGCCTGGATGGGCCGAACAAGTTGAGTTGAAGCGAAATTTCAGAGAGGATTTTTTTTGAAGTGGCCAAATTTCAGTTTGTAGAGCGTCCATGGTAAAAAGTAACAACAATTGGGCAGAATTGGGAAAAAGTCCCAATTTATGTTGTTAAATTCATGAGAAAATGGAGAAATTCGAGCAAGTGATGAGATATTCCCGATTTAATATCTGTTCTAGCAAATTCAGATCTTGAATGGGTCGAATTTGAAGTTACAAAGAAGCCATAACAGTTGGAGCGAAATTAATAATTAAAATTCTCCATTCGTGACTTGATTGTGGGTAAATTCGTTCCAGAAATGTCAACTTACAATGATTTGTTGTTGCATAGGTTGAACTGGTGTTATTGGGGTGAAATTGAACAAATTTCATGGTTGCTGAATGTCGATGGTAAATTGGGGAAAAAGTTATGTCAAAAGCCCCAATTTTTGTAGTGGAATTCACCAGGAATTGTTGCGCATAAAAATAAGTGTGCACAGGAGGGCACACTAAAAATACATGATGCACAGTGAAAAGATTGTGATAGGTAAAATTTGACACTACGTGGCAAGATATTGGCATGTTGGCGCGCGCGCTAAATTTTGGTGCTACGTGAAAAAATGTTAGTGTGCAGGTGTGTGCGCTAAATTTCGGTGCCACGCGGAAAAATGTTAGTGTGCGGGTGTGCGCGCTAAATTTCGGCGCCGTGCGGAAAAATGTTGGTGTATAGGACCGCGGGATAAATTTATCATTGCATGGTGTGCACACAAATAATAATGATGTGCGTGGTGTGAGCAGTGGTTGTAGAGCGCAATGGATTTTTGTTGGAGCGCGCGCAATGTGGGTATATGTTGTCGCCCGACAATTTAGTTAGTCTTGCGCACATAGTTTTGGTGCGCGGTGGAGAAGTACTAAACTCTGGCATAGTGCCACGCGTAGAATACAATGCACGCGGAATATCAACGTGCGATACAAAAATGTGCGCAATAGTTAATAGTGCAAGAACCAAAACTGCGCGTGGTAGATATTGGCGCGTGACACAAAAGTAGTGCGCGCAAGTTATTAGCACAACAAGGAAGTGATACACAGTGGTTTTAAGGTGCACGAAGCACGTTTTACCTTGTCCTTTTGTTGTGCATGGTGAATACGGGTGCACAAATTGAAATTTGTGCGTGCAAAGTTGTTTGAAGGGTGAACAACAACAGAAAACCAGTGATTTTCTGCAACGTTTTATATCATTTGAACGTCATCTTTTTGCAGCGCGTTTTTGAGGCCCTTAAGAGCATTTTTAGGAA
>SNQJ01S0066421.1:28879-48015 GCA_010110895.2 Picea sitchensis | reverse complement strand
CAACACTTGAAACAATTATTAACAAGTGCTCCAATACTAAGGATTGCAGACCCAAATGAAGACTTCATTGTATGCACATATGCATGTAAAGAGGGACTTGGTGGAGTCCTCAGTCAAAATGGGTTTGTTATATGTTATGAATCAAGGAAGTTAAGGAGCATGAAAGACACTATGCCACTCATGATTTGGAGTTGGCAACCATAGTGCACGCCTTGAGGAAATGGAGAAACTACCTCGTGGGGAAAAGGTTTGAGCTAAGAACAAACCATAATGGTCTGAAATATTTATTTGATCAACCAACTCTAAATGCTAGGCAAACCAAATGGTTAGAATTTCTAAGTGAATATGACTTTGATATAAAACATATCAATGGAAAAGAGAAAAAAGTGGTTGATGCACTTAGCAGAAGAGTACATGAATTGCATGTTATAACCATTAGCATGTACCAATTAGATTTGAAAGACAAAATTATAGAGGTTGCCAAATCAGATTTGCAATACAAGGGTTAGTGGAAAAATTACAACAAGGTATTTTGCAGCAAAAAATTAAGGAATACAAGCTAGATAATGATGAAATTCTCATGTACAGGGGCAGAATTTATGTACCAAATTCTCAGGAATTGAAAAATCTGATATTGAGAGAAATGCATAATGTGCCTTATGCCGGGCACCCAGGATATCATAAAACTATTGCAACGATCAAAAGTCAATATTATTGGCCAGGCATGAAGAAAGAGGTTGCTGATTTTATTTCCAGATGTTTGGAATGCCAAAAGGTAAAGGCTGAGCATAGACACCCAGCTGGTTTGCTACAACCATTACCCATTCYTGAGTGGAAATGGGAAGTTGTAACAATGGATTTCATCACCAAACTTCCCAGAACAAACAAACAACATGATTCTATCATGGTAGTGGTGGATAAGCTTACTAAAGCTTCCAATTTTGTTCCAGTTAAGCTCACTCACAAGGCAGCCAAAATCGCTAATGTTTATATGAAGGAAATTGCTAGATTACATGGGATACCCAAGACAACTGTGTCTGACAGAGATCCAAAATTTACCTCAAAATTTTGGAAGGGATTATTTAGTGGATTTGGAACAAATTTGAATTTTAGTACAACTTATCATCCATAATTAGATGGGAAAACAAAGAGGGTGAATCAAGTGATTGAAGATATGTTAAGGATGTATGTGATGGATAAACCATCAAAATGGGAAGACTACCTACACTTGGTAGAGTTTTCTTATAACAATGGGTACCAAACATCTCTAAAGATGAGCCCATTTGAGGCACTTTATGGAAGAAAGTGAAACACATGAGTAGGCTGGGATAACCCAACAGACAAAGCAGTGGTTGGGCCAGATTTGCTCAGGGAAATGGAGGAGAAAATGATAAAAATAAAAAAAAATTTAAAGGCTTCCCAAGACAGGCATAAAATTTATGCTAATAAGGGTATAACTCACAGGGAATTTAAAGTGGGTGATCATGTATTTTTGAAAGTAAAGGCCAAAAAAAGTTCCCTGAAGTTGGGAAATTGTTCAAAGTTGCCAGCTCGCTATTGTGGACCGTTTGAAATTCTAGATAGGATTGGTCCAGTAGCTTATATGATTGCATTGCTTGCATCTATGTCTATTCATAATGTATTCCATGTATCATTTCTCAAGAAATATATACCTGATGCTAATCATGTTATTGATTGGAATGTGATTCAGGTGGAGCAAGAAGGCGCTTTTCAAGTGCATCCGATACGCATTATGGACTGGAAAATCAAATAGCTCTAGAATCAAGCCATAGGGATTGTAAAGGTCCAATGGGCCTAGTACGGTCCTGAGGATGCTACTTGGGAGCATGAGGATGCAATGCAGGTAGAATACTCGCATCTTTTCGAGGATTTTTGAAATTTTGTTGTATATGGGTACATGATGCATTGAGGATAGTGCATAAATAAGGGGAGGATATTTTAATATCCCTAAGGCCGAACCCAATTGTAAATGTAAATAAAAAATGTACTTAAGATGGTGAGCTGTTTTGATATCATTTTTGTATGCACATTTCATGGCATAGTGCACACATGTACTGCGAAGTAAAATGAGGAAGTTTGCACATTCTAGGATACCGTGCGCAGCAGCATAAGTGTGCACGATATTGAGGCTAGGTAGCCTTTTGTGTATATGTTTCATTTTATAGGCTGGTGAGCCAGTTATTATAAGCTAGGATTCTTATGTTTTGATTAGTCTGGAGAGCCTAGATGTTAAAGGCCAATGCGCCTATTTTTGTATATGTCTCATACTTAATATAAATACATCGCTGCGCATAGACTGACCACGATAAAAGAGATGGGGGACTAAACTCCACTAGTTAGGGAAAGGGAGGGGCTAAGTTAAGGAAAGGGGATAAGCTAGGGGTCTTAAGCCAAAAAGGAATATTATATTAATATTTCTTAAAAATAAAGTATGGATAATTATTTTATCCTAAGTTCTAAAGTTGGGGACAAGTGGGCCAAAGTAACTCCCAACATGACAAGTGTCAAGTTGGGGACATGCATACATATTGATGGGACTTAGTTAATTTCCTGTCATCTTTTCCATCACTCTCCCCATAATTCCTTCCATCATTCAGTCAATCATCCATGAGCATGCACACACCCATTGAGTTATCTTTCGTATCTTCATGACTGTACCTGAACCTATATCCAGAGCCTTTTTGTCAGGTCTGTGTGATATTGAAGAGACGGGTTGTCAGGTCTGTGAGAAATTATCTAAGTGAGAGAATGGATGAGAATTGATTTTCTGAAGGTGCTAAGTTGAAGCCATAGTGCTCTGAGACTTCTTGTCCGGCCTATTGCTAAAGCCCAGAAAGGAAGTGGGGCAGCCGAAGGACTGCTAAGAAGAGAAGGGGCACACTTCTTGGGTGGGACAGGTATGTGGGGAATGAGGGACTGTAGGTTGTTAGTTTGCGTTGGCACCTGAGATGGAGTCTTTCCTATTGTCTATGAGCCTTTAGCCTGGTTAGGAATCCCTTTACTCGGGTGGAGTTTAGTCCCAGCTTAGGGGTGACTCACTGTTGAGAGTGATGAACAGTGTGGTCTAAGGATGGGAGGTTTTTGGAAGGTCTGCACACAGTTGGTGACATTCTTACCGAGATAAGTGCCAATTGTGTGATAAATTTACATGTTGCATTGTTATTTATGTGTTTATTTTTATGGGTATTTCTTGTATATGCTGCATGCATATGTTTACTGTTATTTCAACGTGAATCCATGTATTTACAGATGTATTTGTATGTCTACATTTGATATATAATGCTTTCGCAAGATTTCTCTGTGTGTATATTTTAATTGCATGCAGTCCTTCAAAGAAAAATTTATGTGGCATAGCTCAGTTGAATTTTGAGTATGTTACAATATGTTCCACAAAGAGAACAGTAAGAGTTCTCTAGCATAGCATGGCCCAACATGGATGGTCGGGGATGTTACATGCCTGTTCCTCCTAGGAGTATACACCTTCACAAGCATAGTCCATCGATGCTTCACCTCCCTCTCTGGGTCTCGGTAATAGGCCAGATCATAAATTCTCAGAGCTCCATAGCTGGTGCTGGACTCTCTTTGGGAGAAAACCACTTCCCAACAAACTCTCTCACTTGGAGAGAGCTTCTCACAGGCTTGACAAACTACCTCTTCAAACACGGGCCTGCAAACCCTCTTCTTCAACCAGTTTCAACCCAATTCTCGCAAGGTGAGGATAAAAACAACACAATTCCACTTAGGAAAAAAAGAAGGCAACAACCCAAAGAAAGTTTGGGTACAGACTCGGTTCTGCAAGGGCGGATAGGCTGATCTCACAGGATACATAGGTGACATGGATCAATCCACAGGTTTGCCACTGGATTCAGGGTGCGTGACAAGGAATCCATGCAGAGGTCGAACACAGATTCAAACGGTTCAGACGAGGGATACGTCGGATTCTTAGGAAAACATTACAGTTTTCTGGTTTCAGAGCCGCGTGAGGGTATGCAGAGATCAGACGAAGATTGTTGGCACAGGGGCAAATCCAGGGTTCAACGCACCAACAACGCACCACCAAAACTCTAACTACCGACCCTTTTGGCAACACCTGCGAAGCAAATGAAGTCTCACTCGAGGTAGAGGCAGGGGTGGTTGCAGGACTCAAGTGTCTGCAACCTTAGCTGGGATACATATCTGTGATTGTATTGCTTAATAAAGCATTTAGCACCTTCAGTTCCTTAACATGCAACCATTATCTACTTCGTTGATAAAACAAAGCCTCACAGTATCCACACTAATCTACCGTATACAAGCACTTAGCATAAGTAAATAGGTTAGATGTAACCAATCAAACACTGTGCATATTCATGTACATTAGATCTAACATTCTATACATCATTAGCACTAAGCATAAGCAGATCTATCTAATCATCTCAAAGCACTAAGCAAAGAAGACATAAACACATTCAGACAAGCACCGAGCAAGATAACACAACGTTTACATGGTTCACCCCTCTTCTGGGGCTATGTCCACCAACTCTTCTTCTTTATTTCCTTTAGTCAATCTGTTATAGCATAGAGCCTCAAACCCTTACTCCACACACGACAAAAGATCTGCACAGCTCGCTAGATCCTTCTTCCTCACGTTACAACACTAAGCCTTTCAGAATCTGTCACAACTACTTACACTCATCTCTTCAAGTCTCTTACAATCATGCACAAATCATCCAAAAACCCTACTTTCAATTAGCATACATTCACATCACTTAGATCTAGCACTTAGCCTTTCATTCGTCTTCCCCCTTTTCTTCCTATCCGAGGCATCTATTTATATATACAAAATAGGCCTAAACATGGGTAAACCGATGGGTCGACATCCCTTTCCCGTTACATATTCCCAAAAACCCAAAAAGAGGCCCAAAAGGGGGCCGAGATCCCGTGATCTCCACTTCGTCTTTCACTCCTCCTTCGATAGGCAGTCAAAGTCCCTAACTAGGTCAACATGACCAAGAACCTCCCAAAACTTGGTCAAGGGCCAACACCGACGCACAACAGGACATACAGTGGATGCCTGAAAAATAGAGAACGAACCCCCATCATGGCTCAATTATTGGTTTAAATTGCATGTGCTTGGGCCGACACATGTCGTCCATGAAGCTACATGCACTCCATCAAGTACACATTCACTTTTCCAGGAACTTAGGATAAAAGTATACCATTCACACCACTTTGGAATAATAAAAAATTATTATTCCCAAGGACTTAAGCCCCTGAGCTTAGCCCCTCTTTCCAACCCTTCAGCCCCCTTTCCCTTACCCTCCTTGTGGAATATTAGTCCCCCATCACTCTTTCTTCATGTTCGGTCTGCATGCAATGATGTTTAATCTTTATTAATGTTCTTCATAATTACAAATACAAAAACATGCTCCTTGAATTTAACACTTAGGCTCTCCGGCCTAATAAACACATAAGCCCACCAACTTATCAATACTCGGCTTACCAGCCTACAAAACATGATTACAATTCATAATTACAACTGGGGCTCTACCGGGGGATATTACAATCCCCTCCCCTTATTTTTGCACTGTCCTCAGTGCAACTTTTACACAACATCAACAAGATTTTCAAAATCTTCAAAAATATGCGGGTATTCTGCCCGCATAACATCCTCATGCTCCCATGTTGCATCCTTAGGACTGTACCAGGTCCACTGGACCTTTACAAGCCTTATGGATCGATTCCATAGCTATTTTCTTTTCCGATCCAATATGCGCACATCATGCACTTGCAGGACACCTTCTTTCTCCACTTGAATCACATTCCAATCGATAACATGATTAGCATCAGATATATATTTCTTAAGCAATGAAACATGAAACACATTATGTATAGTCATGAATGCAGGTAATGCAAGCATATATGAAACTCCCCCAATCCTTTCTAGGATTTCAAATGGCCCACAAAATCTGGCTGCCAACTTGGCACAGTTTCCGAGATTTAGAGAACTTCTATTGTCTTTCACTTTCAGGAAAGCATGATCCCTCACTTTAAAATCTCCATGGGTTTTGTTTTTATCAGCATAAATTTTTTGCATGTCTTGGGTAGCCTTTAAATTCTGCTTAATTTTTAGCATTTGTTCTTCCATTTCCTTGAGCAACTCTGGCCCAACTATTGCTCTATCAGCTGGATTATCCAAGCTTACTGGAGTATTGCACTTTCTGCCATAAAATACTTCAAATGGGATCATCTTCAATGATGCTTGATACCCATTATTGTAGGCAAATTCTATCAAGTGTAAGTAGTCTTCCCATGTAGATGGTTTTTCCATCACATACATCATTAGCGTGTCTTCTATTACTCTGTTCACCCTCTCTGTCTGTCCACCGGACTCAGGATGATAAGCAGTGCTGAAGTTAAGATTCATTCCAAATCTTTTTAACAACCCCTTCCATAACTTGGAGGTAAATTTCAGATCCTTTTCAGACACAATTGTCTTGGGAAAACTGTGCAATCATGATATTTCCCTCATAAAAATATCAACAACGTTAGCTTCCTTGTGAGTAGTCTTTAACGAAATAAAATGTGCAACTTTCGTAAGCTTGTCCACCACCACCATGATTGAATCATGCTACTTGCCTGTCCTGGGAAATCCTGTGATGAAATCCATTGTCACTACCTCCCACTTCCACTCAGGAATGGGTAAAGGTTGCAACAACCCTACTGGGTGCCTATGCTCAGATTTAACCTTCTGGCACTCCATACATATGGCGATGTATTCAACAATCTATTTCTTCATACCTAGTCAAAAGTAATGGCTCTTGACTACTGCCATAATTTTCTGATATCTGAGGTGCCCTGCATAAGGCACATTATGCATTTCATTCAAAATCATAAGTTTCAAGTCCTGGACATTAGGTACATAAATTCTGTTCTTGTACAGAAGTGTCCCATCAGTTTCCAATTTATAATTTCCATTTTCTGTGGCATCTTACCTTGTTGTAGCTTTGCTACCAAATCCCTGTACTGCAAATATGTATTTGTAGCCTCCGAAATTCTGCTTTTAATATCAGTTCAATACATGCTAATGGCTGTAGCATGTAATTCATGTACTCTCCTATTGAGTGCATCAACCACTTTATTCTTCTTCCCTTTGATGTGCTTGATATCAAAATCATACTCACAAAGAAACTCCGGCCACCTACTATGCTTAGAATTCAAGGTTGGCTGATCAAACAAATACTTCAGACCGTTATGGTCTGTCCTCAGTTCGAATCTCCTTCCCATGAGGTAATGCCTCCATTTATTTAGAGCGTGCATTATGGCTACCAACTCCAAATCATGATTTGCATAGTTCCTTTCGTGCTCTTTCAACTTTATGGATTCATAACAAATTACAAATCCATTATGACTGAGGACACCTCCTAGTCCTTCTTTGCATGCATCTGTACACACTACAAAGTCTTCATTCAGATATGCTATCCTAAGGATTAGAGCACTGGTTAACAATTTATTCAATTGTTGGAAGCTTCTCTCACAATCCTCTGTCCACTAAAACTTCTTCTCCTTCCTTTGTAAGGAAGTGATAGGGTAAGCTATCCTTGAGAACCTTGCGATAAAAATTCTGTAATAACCAGCTAGACCCATAAAGGATCTGACTTCTGTCATGTTTTTTGGCACTGACCATTCTCTGATGGCCTCAATCTTCTCAGGATCTACAAATATCCCATCCTCTGAAATAATATGCCCCAAGTAATGGATCTATTTTTGATAAAACGAGCATTTTCTCAACTTGGCATACATTTGATGCTCTCTTAGCACTTGCAACACCATCCTCAGATGCTGTTCATGCTCTTCCTTCGACTTGGAATAGACCATAAAGTCATCTAGGAAGACTATGACAAACTTGTCTAGATAGTCCTTGAATACACCATTCATCAGGGACATAAAAACAACGGGTGCGTTCGACAGTCCAAACGGAATCACTGTGAACTCGTAATGACCATACCTTGTTATAAAGGCGGTCTTGCTGATGTCTTCATCCTTTATCCTTACCTGGTGATATCCCAACCCGAGGTCTATCTTCGAAAATATCTTCACATCCTTCAATTGATCGAAGAGGTCATCAATCCTCGACAGAGGATGTTTTTTCTTTACAGTTACTTTGTTTAATTGTCTGAAATCAATACATAATCTCAATGTCCCATCCTTCTTCTTCACAAACAAGACTGGGGCATTCCAAGGTGACACACTTGGGCATATATACCCCTTCTTCAGAATCTCTTCAAGATGCAATTGTAGTTCTTTCAACTCTGGTGGTGTACTCATTATGTATGGAGTTTTTGACACTGGAGCTGCTCCAAGCATAAGGTTTACAAAGAAATCAATATCTCTCTCTGGGGGTAGTCCGAGTACCTCTTGAAATACATCTTCAAAATCCTTTATTACCACATGATCTCCAATACTTGAAACCTTGTCCTTAGGTGTTTCCTCCACATGGGATGCAAATAATTGATAGCCTTTCATGTAGCACTTCTTCAGTTGCATTGCTACGATTTCTCTGATAGCAACAACTCCGGGAATTCCTTGGACTGTTTTCTGATTTCCTTCCTCATCCAATAAAGTGAATGTCTTGTTACGAAAGTCCAAGATGGCATGGTGCTGGTCCAACCAATCCATCCCAATTAGACAGTCATAAGAACCTAAAGGCAAAACATTCAATTCAGCCTTTGTGCTCAGTCCATTCATGTCCACTGGACAAGACTTAACTAACTCAGTGAATTTTCTCTTGGTTCCTGTAGCCAGCTTCACTAACCAAGACTTTTCATGTTTGATTCTCGACAATTGCAAACTTTCCACCACTCTAGGATCTATATAACTATGGCTAGCCCCGTAATCAATTAAAATAGTGAAGGGATGGTTGTTGATCATACCTTCCACTTCAATCATGTGCGACTGATATTTAGCTTTCTTGTTGTCCAAGGCTGCAAAGATTCTTGGCATTCTACTGCCCATGTCCTCCATTGTTTCAACTTGCTAAACATTATGGACAACTCTCACTTTGCCATTTTTGTGGGGACAATCTCTATACTTATGGTTTCCCTGAAATCCCCAACACTGAATGGGCGTCTACCTTGGCCTTTGTCCCCTTACATCAACCATTCTCGGCTCTCTAAACGATGGTTTTCCTTGAGGACTGTTTTTAAAAAAAGGGAGGTTTGTTTCCCTTCTGCCTCTACTCTTTCTTGAACTTCTTTTGGTCATCCCAAGCCTTCCGAAAAGTAGGCTTTTCTCCTTGTTGTTCATATAAGCATTTCACTCTTCTTATTGTTTCTTCCATAGTCTTAGGGTCATCATACTGAATCTTGTCGCCAATGGAAGGTGGCAATCCACTTAGATACCTCTGAATCTTGACAACCTCATCTTTAATGAATGGGACATAGTTTAGCAATTCCAAAAATATTTGTTTGTATTCATCAATGGTTATGCTGCCCAACTTGAGTTCAAAGAACTCTTTCATCTTTCTGTCATAGTATATTTTAGTCAAGTATTTCTTCTTGAAATACCTCTTGAGTTATTTACAAATGATATCTTTCTTTCTAATGTGTTGCACTTGAACAAGTTGATCCCACCACATGGATACTTTTCCTTTCAGTTGATACATCACAATTCTTCCTTCTACATGAGAGGAATAATTATGCAGTTGGAAAATATTTCCTCTTGCCAAGCAACCATGTTTTGGCATCTTCATCCTTCTTGTGTTCTCCATCAAATGTAGGAGGCTTGATCTTTTTCATTTCTCCCTTTAGCTCATCCACTCCAAATCTCCTGTGATTTCTGGTAGGATATGGGATTGAACTACTGCGTGCCCTCCTCTTGGAGTGACCTTGGGAGTGATGATGGTGTCTACCAACACTCCTTGATCTTGTTCCTTCGGAAGTCTGGTGATTCCCTATTTTTCTCGAGTCTCTCTCCTTGTCCAACTTCTTTTCTATTCTCTCCAGACTCTTCATCAACTTTAAGTTGAATTCTCCCTATTGTTCCTTAGATTTCATGAGCTTTTTGCTATCTTCTCGGTGAGTTTGGGCATCTTTCTGCAATATTTCAATGATTTTCATCATATGCCCTTCCTTATCTATATCTTCTCCATGCCCATTGGAGTTCGACCCTTCAACTCCCAAACGAACATCCATCCCTTTAGCTTCATTCTTTGAACTAGAAGAATTCTGTGTCTCCTCCATTTCTTTGCTCTCAGTGGCAACTCTATTCGGTTCTGGCACTCGTTAAACTTCTGCAACACAATGTGCAGACAACCAAAATTTGTSAGGTCATCATTCCTTAACAAATATCAMAACATTCATAAACAAATCKGATTCAAGAAAAAATTCAGTTTTCATTCTCTGTGATTATCGTTCAATCAAGAATCCCCGCAGATTTCTTCTTTCAGAGATCTACGCTGCTAAGTTTTCAGGCACTGGCCCCTTTCTCTCAGTTCCCCAACCCACATGACCATGGGTCAAGACCAAGCGCTAGATCAATAAGCGTGCACTTGGGCCTTTGGCCTTTGTCTTCACAAGATTTCCAATCATAACACAACAGTCACTCGGAGTTCCGAGTTGCCGAACTCGTGCAGGGTGGATCAATGGTCCACATCTACCCAACATCCTACGACTGACACTTGTTGTGGAACCTTAGGCATCTGAGTTCTGAGAATTCGAGACTTTGGAATATTTCACATCTGCACACCCCAAACCATTAATGTCCGAACACTTCCATGACACTTTGTTGATGGCATTACGTCACATCACTTACGCTTTTCCAAATTGCGGGGGGAAGCAATGATGGTTTGGAGTAACCCGCCTTTCATCTCGCAATTATTTCAACAGTCGTAAAGGGTTGTCCTTTTTCCCAAACAGATCCTACAGATCCAACACCCCAAGCGTTGAATTCTCTCTCTCCGTGGTCAAATACCACGCCGGGTGTGGTTTTATTTTACCGCTACTACTCCCAAGCTTCGTAACATGACCAAGTAACCCCTTGGCACTCATAAACATTCTAAGGTTCGAAATTGGTTCCATCCGAACACCATTTCCACTCGAAACCTTGGGTCCAAAGACCACTTATCTGGCCCATCCAAGCTCAATGTTGAAACCATGGGATCTGATAGCATATTGTAATGTCCCCAACCATCAATCCCATTGCCAGGAAATGATACTACGCAGAACATTCACATACATATAATATGCATTAAATCAAATTAACACATTTAACATAGAATTACTGCCATCATACATACTTAAATAGAATTTGTTAGCACAAATTCTGGTATGGGTCGTTTTCTCTCTTAAGTAAATCCCATGGCGCAAAAGGCGAAGAGGCGGGCTAAAAACCCACTAAAGGGTGATTATTCGTGGCATGTGCTAGAAGTGCCCAAGCGCATATCTCAGAAAATATCGTTCGGGGTTCAAAGTCAAGCAAGTGGGCGAAGATCTGTTTTCAACGGCCAGGATTCGTCGAGGAAGCAGATCGATGATCAATGAGAATTCACGATCAACAAAGTTGTGCGAGGATTAGCGCCAAGGACATCACCTATATCACAGAAGTGACCGGGGCCGTCCATTTCAGCAGAAACAGGTGGCATGATATCGAGCTTCGTCTCGTTTCGGTTACCAGGACTTCAAAGAGAAAAGGAGTAGAACTCTTGATGGGCGATTTCCCAAAAGAATCTTGTCCATTGATCATGGAGCAGTCTCATCCATCCATCAGGGATGACTCTTGGCACATGAAGCTAAGGAGCGAGCAAATCTGAGTGACCAGGATTTGCATGCCTAGATCTACGACCAGGGTTCAATTTCGGACCCCCTTTGTTGTTATACCTTTAACAAAGGGGGGGGGGACCAAAATTGAGCGCGTATCTTTCAACGGCCTGGATTTGGGAGCCTGGTTCTACGGTCAAGGTTGGATTCCGGACCCCCTTTGCCTATTTACCTTTAATAGGGGGGGGGGGTCTGGAATTGGCAGCTTAAAGCGGGTTCCCCCTTGTCACGTCTCCGATTTCCTCCATCGTCCACCTTCCTCCATGCGTCTTCCACTTAGCACCATCCTTCCCCATCTCTTTCCCCTTTCCTCACTCCCACCTATCACCTCCTACCAGGTGTTCCTCCCCACATTCTTCCTGGGTTGCCACTTCCCCCATGTCATATTCCTTTTCCCTTTTGTCCCTCTCATCCTCCAACTCGTTCTCTCACCTCCTTCCATGTGCCTCTCTCTCTCCCAGTCACCTCCACCTGTATGGTCGTCCCTACTCCTTTTCCACCTTACCTCTCTCACCCACCTGTGCCCCGTGCTCCATGCCACTTCCACCTGTGTCCTATCCATACCCCATGAAATTTCTCATCTGGTGTCAAAACACCACCTCATCCTCCTCGCCAGGGTATCGTCCACGTCTGCCTACTGGGTCTCCTTATAGCAGTCCAACAAAGGAGAAACACCAAAGAAAGGCTGCCACGTTGTTAGATTGCAGAGTTGACCGGGGTTGTTCTCAATCCCAAGGAAGCAATTATTGAGCGGTTGGTGGTGGTTAGACATCGTCTCCACCATAAATGGAAAGCCCAAAAAAGGACCCGAGACAGGTCAATTCTTCTGCAGGGTGCTAGGAGTCCGATTGCATCTGACATAAGTGCACGACCATCTAGAGACTGCAGGTGCAGTTTGCTAGTAAACATGCAGACGTAATGTTTTATAATGATAAGTCTCAGTTTTGCTGTTGTTATTGGCTTTGGGTATATGTAGACAATTTTTCCATTTTGTAAAGGATTGATGGTAGAGCTAAGCTCCCGACTGTAAATATTTAACAAAGCCTCTTGTTCTCTCATTATACAATGATATTTTGAGATTTCTTGTTTAATGGTGGACAACCTCCTTCTTTCCTTATTCCTCTGAATCTGAAAGCCTGGGTATGGATGATCCAATCAGGTGTTGCTGTAACTATATGATGCATGTTTGATTGTATTAGTTATGCAATGTTTGAGGTTTACTTTGAAGTTTCTCTGGTCTAAGAGGATCTCATATCTAAGACTTTTCCCCTTCCTTTCCCTCCACTTACTCACCACTATGCAAAATTTACTAGCTTAAGTTAAATCAAGACCTCGCATGTCCTTGCTGTTCCAACCTAGTTTTCTAAGTGAGCGATATTGTTCTGAGTTTACTTCCATTCAATCACCTCCCTTTATAAAAAATTGTGACATAAAATGACGTTCCTTAGGATTACTCCTACTGCAATCCAGGAGTGACTTCTGATGCCAACAAAATTAACAACAATTCATTCCTGCAACAGAATACATGATAATATTACAAGCATCAAAGACATGCATTTTAACTTAAATTAAACACATAATGATACTTATCTTTGAAACTGTAGTAACTCCACCAACTATGTCCAGACCTTCCATGAACCTTCCAGCCTTAGACCACGCTGCTCATCATGCTCAACAGTGGGTCACCCCCAAGCTGGGACTAAGCTCCACCCCGGGCAAGGGTATCCTAGACTAGGATGAGGTTACAGAAAAACTGCATAGAGAAACCGAAAGGATTCTCTCCAGGAGCCTTGTTACGCCCACTACTCACAGAATCTCATTCCCCACATGCCTACTCCACCTGAGAGTATACAAATTTACAAGGACAGTACATCGGTGCTTCACCTCCCTCTCTGGGTCTTAGCAACATGCCAGATTAGGAATTCTCAGAGCTTCATAGCTGGTGTTGGACTCTCTTTGGGAGAAAACCACTTCCCAACCGACTCTCTCACCTGGAGAGAGATGCTCACAGTCATGACAACTTGGCTCTTCAACCACGGGCCTGAAAACCCGCTTCTTCAACTAGTTTCAGCACAATTTCTGCAAGGTGAGGATAACAACAACACAATTCCACTCAGGAAAAATAGAAGGCAACAAACCAAAGAGAGTTTAGGTACATACTCGACTCTGCAAGGGCGGATGGGCTGGGTTCATAGGATACACAGGTGACACAGATCAATCCACGGGTTTTCCACTGGTTTCAGGGTGCATGACAAGGAATCCACATAGAGGTCGAACACAGATTCAAATGATTCATACAACAGATACGTCGGCTTCTCAGGAAAGCATTACGGTTTTCTGGTTTCAAAGCTGCGTGAGGGTATGCAGAGATCAAACCCAGACGCACAACATAAAAGACAATGGATGCCTGAAAAATGGAGAAAGAACCCCCATCATGACTCAATTCTTGGTTTAAATTGCATGTGCCTGGTCTGACACATGTCACCCATGAAGCTGCATGCACTCCATCAAGTACACGTTCCCTTTTCCAGGAAATTAGGGTAAAAGTATACCATTCACACTACTTTGGAATAATAATAAATTATTATTCCAAGGACTTAAGCACCTAAGCTTAGCCCCTATTTCCAACCTTTCAGTCCCCTTTCCCTTACCCACCTTGTGGAAGCTTAGTCCCCCATCGCTCTTTCTTCATGGTTGGTCTACACACATCGATGTTTAATCTTTATTAATGTTCTACATAATTACATATACAAAAACAGGCTCCTGGCCTTTAACACTTAGGCTCTCCGGCCTAATAAACACATAAGCCCACCAACTTATCAATACTTGGCTCACCAGCCTACAAAACATGATTACAATTCATAAACATGATTACAATTCATAATTACAACTGGGGCTCTACCAGGGGATATTAAAATCCCCTCCCCTTAATTTTGCACTGTCCTCAGTGAAACTTTTACACAACACTAATAAGATTTTCAAAATCTTAAAAAATATGTGGGTATTCTACCCGCATAACATCCTCATGCTCCCATGTCACGTCCTCAGGACTGTACTAGGTCAATTGGACCTTTACAAACCCTACAACTCGATTATGGAGTTGTTTTCTTTTCCGGTCCAATATGCGCACATGATGCACTTGCATGACACCTTCTTGCTCCACCTGAATCACATTCCAATCGATAACATGATTAACATCAAGTATATATTTCTTAAGCATTGAAACATGAAACGCATTATGTACAGTCATGGACGTTGTTAATTCAAGCATATATGCAGCTGGCCCAATCCTTTCCAGGATTTCAAATGGCCCACAAAATATGGCTCCCAACTTGGTGCAGTTTCCCAACTTCAGGGAACTTCTATTGGCTGTCACTTTCAGGAAAACATGATCGCCCACTTTAAACTCTCTGTGGGTTCTGCTTTTATTAGCACAAATTTTCTGGATGTCTTGGGTAAACTTTAAATTCTGCTTAATTTTTAGCATTTGTTCTTCCATTTCCTTGAGCAACTCTGGCCCAACTACTGCTCTATCAGCTGGATTATCCCAGCTTACTGGAGTATTTCACTTTCTATCATAAAGTGCTTCAAATGTGCTCATCTTCAACGATGCTTGATACCCATTATTGTAGGTGAATTCTACCAAGTGTAGGTAGTCTTCCTGTTATAGCCCTAATTTTCACCAGACATGCTTACATGGCATCAGGCCATCTCAGATTCCTTCTTTGCCAAAACACTATTGAACAAATCTTCTTAAAAATACCTTTTTTAAAGGCCCACGCACCCTGCTCCACTACAACCCGCATGTATCTACAGTGTCCACGCTAGCTGACCCACTACAACCCACGTGGACCTACAAAAGCACGAAAAAAGGAAAGTTGTTGATGGAACACACAACTTTGGGTAAGTTAACTAAACCTTTTGGCCATGCATGGCCGGTTATTCGACCAAATACCTAGCTCCTTCTAGCCTATAAAAGAAGGGGTAAGGGTCCCATTTGAAAGGAGGAAAATCATAGTAAAGAGACTATACCCAATTGAGCATTCCCCTTGTCCCAATCTTTAGCCATCCTTGTGCAAAGAGAAGTATAGAGCAAAGCAATTGGAGGACAGTTGAAGAGGAGCCCAGGACCAGTTTTGAGGAGCAGTGCCGACCACATATTGTAAGTTTACACTGTGAAGATTAATACAAAAAGGAATACTTTTCCCGTCCTGCCATATCATGTGTTCAAGTTGAATGTTTATTTTATGATATTGTCACAACTAACCCAACAATTAGTATATGAACAACATTCTCCCAACTTTTTGTTTGTACATGTGTGAATGCAGGTCATCTTTGGGAGGAGGCTTGCAATCAAAGAGCGAGTGAAAGAAAAGGGATTGACATCAAATGAAGGACTTAAGCTAGAGTTATCGAATCTCATTTACACCTTTGTATTGCATGAATGTGGGGTTTTGTGTTGGGAGAATAGGAAAGAGTTGAGGCCTTTGAAATGGTCATTTTCTACATGCATGATTAGAGCCCTTAAATGATAAGTCTGTAGGAGGGATTCCCACCCACAACAGAATTGGCAACCATACTGGGGAAACTCTAGGGTTTCTGGGAATATTTTTTCTTGGGTATTTTTAAAAACTGGTTTCATTCCTTGTTTTTAAAGTTTCTACAAAAGTCTGAGCTAAGAGAGATTCTGGTCTTCCATACAAGTTATATTTGTTTCTTTGCTTGACTGCATTTTTTTTTTTTTACGGGACCCACAGAGGTACACGCGACCTGTATAAGGTCTACATGCATGTACCCGTTCCCTACCTTCACACAACCCACATGTACACGCTAGTTGAGGAAGTGTCAGCCGCATGTATGATTTCAGAAAATTTCTTTTAGGGAGCCAGTCATCCTCTCCCATGTCAGAAGTAATCCTTCTCAGGGTTTTTCTGGAACTCATTCTAGTCTTTGTTGTTTGCAGTTTATAGCTTAGGTTCCACCTCAGATTGGTTTGTTCTATGAAATTTTCTTTGAATTATTTTCTGTTTTCTGTCAAAGTGAGTTTCTGAGTCTTCAAGAGTTTCTGGTCCTCAATACCAGTAGTCTCTGCTAGTGCCTGATTGCTTCTCTTTTCATTTTTTGAGAGTTCCAAAAGTACACACGACATGCATAAGGTCTGCACACGTGTACACGTGCCCTGACTTTACACAGCTCGTGTGCACACGCTAGCTGTTGCACTATCAACAACGTTCCTGAGGAGAAAATCTTTGTTTAAGGAGAGGCAGTCATCTTTTCCTTTGTCAATAGTTACACCTCTCAGGTTTTTGGGTCTCTGTCATAGTGGTCAGTAACTTCAGGTTGTATTCCATCATAGCTTGCTTTTTCATTTAAAATATTTTTAGTGTTTCCTAGATTTTTAAACTTATTTTTAGCTTAAAATTTTAAGAAAAATGAGTTGCATTTAAAAAAAAATTCCCCCTCATGCTCGGGGGAGGCCATGAATCGTGCATTCATCAGTTTCTTTTAGAATCTTTTATTATTTATGCTTTGATTGGAAGAAAATATAAAAAAAAACTTAGCTTGTTAGATCTCTTTCTTTTCGGGCATTTTCTTTGCATTGTTATTTGAAAAAGAAAAAGAAATTAGCATAGCGTTGTGTTTTCTTCTAATTTTAAAAGCATTTCAAAAAGAAAAAAAATAAGAAATATAATCATTCTTTGCCAGTGTTCATGTAAGTTTCATCATTTTTCACAAAGAGTCTTAACAACATCAGTTGCACTACCGTACCTCTTTTGAGTAAATCAAGTTTTAAAAAGAACGCTAATTAAAAATTACTAGACTTTATGTTTGTAGGGTCCATCAACTAGATTAGGCTAGAGCCTTGATTTAGGTTGGAGAGGAAACTCTTCAAGGCTATAAAACAAAAATACGAGTCTGTGCTAAGGAGTGTAGAAGTCCAGTAACATGGAAATTATCTGGGACCCCCCTCTAACACAGGGGATAAACATGAGGTCGCATGAAGAAAGGTAGCGGAGATAACCCCTCCAAAGCCGGACCAAGTGTAGTGGGGAACACATATAGAGGATTTGTCTTGGGATTCCATTGATTTCATTTGTGACAGAGCTTCGTGGGTCTTGAATCCATTCAAGGTCCTCATTCGTCTTCCAGAACACTTGATTTCGATACCCTTGATAGGTTTCAGGCTTGATACCCTGCTCATTGTGGTCCACCCAACTGGTGATTTTTCACGAGATGGCAACCTAGTTGCCTTTATTTTAGGGACTTACACAGGTGAATGCAGGGGTATACCATAGTAACTAGGGCAAACATCGGGCCACTCTTTGCAGAGTATACCTGGAGGGTGCGTCCGTATTCGAGTTGCACTTGCACCGGTAAGTTTCTCTTGTGTTGGTTGGTGTAACTGTTCTTCCAACTAGTTAGTCAGTTGTTTGATTTACCTTTAGGTGTTTTTCTAGTGTGTGCTCTGTGCTCCCTATTTTTCCATAGTGAGTTAGTCAGTCATGGATTTGGGTCTTTGACCTAGGGTGGTATATTTTCCACTCCACCGGTCGTGAGGAATTTTTTGGTCTTCCTCTTAGAAATGTGGAGCCGCCTCTTTATAGGCATTGTTTTGATACCACTGGTTTTCCAGAGTTAGTGCGTGAGACTTTTACGGACTTGAACGATCCTGCAAGGGGAGAAATTGTGCATAGGATCTTCATGGCCAAATTTATCGATGATGCCAACCAAGGAGCCTCTTCACAAGGGGATTATTGTGATTTTCCCTTCTTCAGAAACGTTGGTGTCCCTTTGATGGCCACTTTGTACATTCCTGGGTTGAATGTGGGACTATCGGTTTGGTTGGGTACCATTCCAAATGTCCCAAATTCTCTTGATGCTTCTCAGTTAAGCACCTTAAGTCATGGGCACCTTGTTGATGTTTCTTTGTCAACAAAGTCTTCTCCTCCTCCTTCTCTTACCTCTGGTGAAAGTACAGTTACTAGTAACCAAAAGTCTAAACGAAATAGAAAGAGGAAGAATAGGAAAAAGAAATCACCAACCTCGGCAAGTCATGTTGGAGATGTGCAACCAACCACTGCTAGTCATGCTGGGGGCATTAATTCTGTTGAGAAACCTAGATGGATCAGACGTAAGCCTAAGTTCCCTTGTAAACCCAGGATTGATGTTGCTTGAGGACAAGCAATCTCGGGAAGGGAGGACTGTGATGCCCCATCCCCAAGATTAGGCCAGCAGGGAGTGACTTAGTAGTCTATATGTTCCTGTAGACTATAGTCAGGCACAAACAGGGAACCAGATGGAGGAATAAGGAGGAATTAA
>SNQJ01S0066421.1:14146-24912 GCA_010110895.2 Picea sitchensis | reverse complement strand
CCTCATAAAAATATCAGCAATGTTAGCTTCCTTGTGAGTAGTCGTTAGCAAAATACAATGTGAAACTTTCATAAGCTTGTCCACCACCACCATAATTGAATCATGCTGCTTGCCTGTCCTGGGAAATCCTATGATGGAATCCATTGTCACTACCTCCCACTTCCACTCAGGAATGGGTAAAGGTTGCAGCAACCCTGCTGGGTGTCTATGCTCATCTTTAACCTCCTGACACTCCATACATCTGGAGATGTATTCAACAATATCTTTCTTCATACCTGGCCACAAGTAATGGCTCTTGACTACTGCCATGGTTTTCTGATATCCAGGGTGCCCTGCATAAGGCACATTATGCATTTCATTCAAAATCATAAGTTTCAAGTCCTGGACATTAGGTACATAAATTATGTGGAAGGAAAATGTGTGGGAGTATTTTTATCGGTGGAAGTAAACAAGTACCGCAAATTTAGAGAACCCAAAGTCAAGCTAAACACTGATTTCAAGGTTGATTTTTATGAGAAGCAAAATACCAAAAAATTACTGACGTCCTGGTCGAAAGATAATAGAAATCTTGTAAATAGAGCCATAGGGTGGTATAGCACCATAAACCTAAGAGAACCATACATGTATTTAATGGCATTAATCTGTCGGTTATATGCGGAGAAAGACCGTTGTAAGTTGGTCGACACTTGGATGCCTCTAACCTACATAGTGGTAATATCAGGGAGTATTTTTAATTGGGGTGCCATTGTCTCCAAGTAATTGAGTATTAGGATAGAACATGCCTAGAAACTAAAGCCAAGAGAGGTACCCTCCTTCTATATGGCATCTTATTTGTTGGATGTAATGTGTGCTAGGAACATCTTCCCAGGGATGGTTTTGAGTTGGCATGTATCATAGTTACCAGGTCACATGTATTTCAACACCCTATGGGAGAATAGATACAAGAACAATGGACACTAAAATCGAGGTGACACAAAAAATGAGGCAAAAATGTGACATGTTTCCCGAGGAAAAAAAATTAGTTGTGCAAAGAATATAACACATACCCAACATTCTCACACTTGTTGTTTTCTTTGCATACATGGATTTATAGGGTTACATAGTCAACAATCCATGGAAACAATGGCCATGGATCCTCTACACCAAGAGAATTTCTCAATGCTCAAATATTTTGTTAATGAATTTGCAACATTCTTCAAAGTGTCCACTTTCATCATCAACACTTTATTTTTTCAACCATGTCTCTCACAAAGTGATATTGAATATCAATATGGTTTGTGTTTGAATGATACGCCAGGTTGTTTTCCAAAAAAATTGCACTCTGACTATCACAATCTATCCTTACAACTTGTTGTACCAACCTAATACCTGAACACAATCTTTGTAACCATGCTGCTTCCTTACTTGCATAAGTGGCTGCCATGTATTCAAATTGTGTAGTTGAAAGTGCCACTATGACCTGTCTTTTGCTCATCCAACTAATTTCTCCTCGAAACAGGTTAAACACATACCCGCTTGTAGATCTCCTACGATCCATATGTCCAGCCCAGTGTACATCCACAAAGCCATGTATGTCCAACACTCTATCCAATATTGGTTTTCCTTGGTAGCACAATCCATAGCCAGCAGTGCCACACAAATACATGGAAACCCTTTTTATTGTTGTCCAATGCTCCTTCCCTGGTTTTGACATATACCTACTCAAAACTCTCACTGCATGTGCAATGTCCGGTCTAGTACAGACCATTACATACATCAAATAATCAACTGCACTTGCATATGGAACACGAGACATGACCTCCTCCTCTTCCCGTGTATTGGGACACTGATCCACATATAAATTTACATCAACAAGAATAGGGACCTTGACCGGTTTACATTCCTGCATATTAAACCTCTGCAATATTGTCTTGACATATTTTCTTTGATTTAACTAGAGTTTCCTCTTTTTCCGATCTTTTTTAATTTCCATGCCCAAAATGAAGTTTGAAACACCAATATCCTTCATGTCAAATTTAGAGGACAACTGAGTTTTCACACCCTGGATAATCTCCTTGTCGTTTCCTATCAATAACATGTCATCCACATACAAGACCAAATAAATCAAATGATCAACAATTAATTTAAAATATTGTTGGTTTAGTTCTTCTTCTCTATCTGAGTTTATTGAACTAGGGTTCATGTCTATTAGGGTTTCCAACAAAGCCTCTAAAACTATCGGCCCTCCTGGTAAACCAGAAGGCAACACAACCCATAGAATGTGTTGCGCAGTCTCACCCGAGATAACTTTAATGGGTGGCTGTAAGACTCATGTGTTTAAAACCTAGGATGGAGTGAGAGATATGATAACTATATATTGAACCGTTATTATAACTTGTAACCACTATATAATGTCATTTGTGAATAAGAAGGAAATATAGCAACTCATTCATTAAGCATAACAATAACTACTAAAGACAACAAATATATGCATGCATTCATCATATGACACATATGTTTACCGTGGTTCACCCCCTCATGGGCTACATGCACAATGATTTGTTTCTCATCTCTTTTATTATAGTCTTTCTGTTACTACGACGTCACACACTTACAGTTCTCCCAGTTGGGTAAGATCTATATGAGGTAGTCTAGATTGCACTAGGATCCTCATCCTGTGATCTAACCCTCAAGATATACCCTCCTCCGTCCTCTCTAGCTCAACATCTTACAAAATAGATCATACAAAAAAAATTACATATCGCAAAAAGTCATGGATAACTAGCTAAACTCGATAATACTCCGAAACAAACTGACTATGATATCTTGGTATCTATATTTATATGTTTCTGGCTCTATAGCCATTACAATACATTACCAAAACCCTAACCCTACCATTGTAAGGTCTTCCATGCATGTTGTTCTTCCTTCCAGCTGTCACTTTCCTCGTGCATGCTTTCTTTCCCAAAATCGCCTTGCTTTTCCTCTTTGGTCTGCTTCCAACAGGTCCCCAACACTGACATGTGGCACATCCCGAGCCACCTAACACAATTCTTCGATCTCCCTGGATCTCCCTGGTGACCGCCTGGAACTTCTCTTTGAGCTCTGCTGCTTGTGCTTGTGCCTGCATGGTCTTCTCCTTGAGTGTGTCCACCATTTGGACTGCAATTTCATCATTGATCCATTCCATGCACTCTGCTTGGGTCTATGCTATCTGTGTCTTGGCTTCCTTTGCTTGTGCCAAGACTTCTGTGACCATATACTCTAGAGGTGTTCTTTGCACCTTCATTTTCTTGTGTGCTTCTCCTATCTGCATGGCTGGCCTCTTATTCCCACCTAGTCCTTGTGAGTTGGGACTTGGTGTAGTCCCCTGCACTGCCTCATCCTGTTTCTACTGCACTTGATCCGACTGTGTAGTGTTCTTTTTCCCCTTATGGGTCCCTATATTATATACCCCTTCATCGATCTGCTTTGTCTTTGTCTAGCCCATCCTCCATTTCTTGGGCACTGGGACTTCTTGAGGCTGTGTTTCTCCCTGCCCTGCCTCTTTTTCCACTGTCCTTTCCGCCAAGTCTTGGGTGAGTACTGGAATCTTCCATTCATCCTCCCAGTCTTTTATTACCATGTCGATGTCGCCCGCTGTGATATAATAGTACATTTGTAGCCACTGCTTATTGGGATCCCTCCATGCTTGTATCAACATCGCATGTCGTGTGGCCTTAAATTTGGTGATGTACCGAAACTGCGCGACAACCTCAAATGTTATTCTCCACATGTTGCTGATGGCCTCCTGAAAATTGCATAGGTATCCTTCAAATATGGACCCGTTCATCCTTTTGTGCCTGGCATCCGACGTGGCTTTCAAAAATAAATATCTTTCTCCCTGATTAGGGTTGGGTCTTGTACTGAAAGTTACATATCTCGGTTCCCTCCATCCCATAAAGGCTATTAACATGATTAGCCATGAATAGTACAACTCTGTTCCTAGATCCTACGCATCCTTGCAGTAATCTAGGAACAAGTTCAAAATATACAGTGCCCAGCTCACTGCGGTGCCCTTGGCGCACTGAGCTGCAACTACAACAACTCCCGCTGGAACTTCCTCCCTGTGAAATTTTCTTAGCAGCTTACAGGCTAATAATTTTGCACCCATTTGTGTTGCGACATCATTGATCCTCTTGATAATGATCCCTTGTGTCCCCCTGTCGTTACCATACTTCTTCTTCATCTCTTCTTCTAGTGATTTCTCCTTGGATTTATCATCAAGAAACTATGCGAGATCCATAACCTGGGATGAAAACATTGTTATGTTTGCAATAAGCTCTATGTCTATTGAGACGAGCTTGTCTAACCATATGTCCCCACCATGTGTCACTGCTAACAACTGTTTGATGCAACCACTTGCGTACTTCCCTCTTCCAAAATGTTGTAGGTCTAGCATAACTAAATTCCTTGTTTTCTCCAATCCTATTGCCCATCGGAGTGGCTGATCGATCGATTCCCCAACCGAATTTGTGCCCATAGTCTCTAAGTATACTCTCTTTGCAAATTCCAAATTTTTTTCTATGTCTGCTACATCATGGTCTGAGTATTTCAACTTGTCAATCTGCCCTAGCAAGCTTGGTTCCACCCATACCCCATCTAGTATACGTGGTAGAATGATGGTTGTGACAGGTTGCTTGCGAGGTGACCTAGGTACCTACTGCTTGTCTTTCTTCGACGATGGTTGGCTCGAGGTTCCAACGACTGCTATTTGTTCTTTGAAATACCATTCTGACCAACCCATGATATCTTCTACTATTCCTTCCAGTGGGTGGTCTGAGATAGTTGTTTGAGATTCAGCTGGTTCGACTGTTGCTTCCATATTTGGCATCATTCCATTGACTCTAGCAGCTGCTTCAATGTTCTCTGGTTGCACCTCCTTTAGGGTTTCTGCATCCTGGTTCTGTTTCTCATAAGCCTCCTCTAGCATATCTACATTCATGGCCTCTGCTGCTGGCTGTTGGGTTTCTTCCACTACAGGTGTGGGGTTCTCCGATGTTGTGTCTGGGGATGGGATTTCGTCGATATTGATGATCTCTGATGGTTGTTTTTCACCTTCTTCCAATTGTACCTATCCCCTGGTTCTAACTCTGGGCTTTCTGGAACTCAGGCTTGCTTCTGGTTACTTTGGTGGTGAATGTCGAACATTTGCTGAGTTTGAATGGTCTCTGTGAGCTTTGTAAACTTCACTCTATGCTCCTTCATTTCTTTGTCGGTTCTCTTTTCGATAATAGAGTCTTTTCTCCTGCTTTTTTGCATTGTATGGGCATCGTAGGAAAATTGTCAAGGACACTACCTTAATTATGGGTTCAATGCATCTCTAACTCTTTCATACTTGCCATTACACTTCCTTGCTATCTCCAGTTGGCATGATTAATGTGGCATCCCATCAATCCTTTCCGTCATTAAATCCCATATATCTCCGTCTCTTCGTACTGCATTTGCCGTCTTTTCGTTTCCCGCTTGTTTCCATTTTGACCTAGTTGTTAGCCTTATCCTTGTCTATCTTTTATCCCTAGTCGTACGTGCTCTTTCTTTTTCCAGTGCACTGCGCCTCTGTTGGTGCTTTTTAATATATTATACACATTTTTTTCTTCTATTGTGTGATGGGTGGTCGACTGTCTTTGTACAACTTCAGTCGACTCTCGTTGATCATCCCTATGAGTTATGTACTTGATAAGTCTTTCAATTGTACAAATCCTCCATCTGTGATGGTATTTACTTCATATGGTCCTAACCAGTGCATCTTGAGCTTTCCTGGGTGCTGAAATGATTTGTTGTCATACATCAATACTAGATCTCCTTCCTTGAAAGTTTTCTTCTTGATGTGTCTATCATGCCATGCTTTGTCCCTTTCTTTCTGAACTTGTTGGTGGAATCCTGCTAAGATCTGATCTTCCTCCATGGTCATTAACTGATTTAGTCACTCATGTACTGTGCCTCATTCTGTCATATGTGTGATTGTTGCTATGAGAAAGCTTGGTACTAAAAATTCTAATGACACCACTGCTTCTTAGCCATATACCAGTTTAAATGGGGTGTGACCTATCAACTTTTGTAAGTAGTCCTGTAGGCCCATAATACTACTGGTGCTTTGAGGTCCTAGTCATCCCTGTTGACATTACAGATCTTTGTCAGTGCATTCTCCAGGATTTCGTTAAATGCTTCCACTGTGCCATTTGCCTGTGGGTGATATGGTGTGTTCTTATGATGATGGACTTCAAATTCTTCAGTCATAGCATTGATGGTGATGTTTATGAAGTGCATGCCTTGGTTTCTCATCAAAACTCTTGGGCATCCAAATCTAGTGATTAATTTCTCAAATAGGAAGTGTGCTGCTATTTCTGCACTGCAATCCTTCACTGGTGCAACTTCTGCCCATCTTGTTAGGTAATCTGTCGCAATGATAATGTACCTAGATCCTGTACTTTTTTCTGGTGGGTTGATTGGTCCCACGAACTCTATTGCCCACTTATCGAATTCCTACAATGTGACATGTGGTTGTAATGTAATTTTGTCCCTTTTATTGGGTTTACCTACCCTTTGATAGACATCACATCTTTGAAAATACTCCTTTGAGTCTCGGTGAATGGTCGGCCCCCATAGTCTTGCATGCAATGCCTTCTACACAGTATCTTTGCCTGCGCAATATACTCTTGCTATTCCCTCATGGGCTTCTATTAAGACTCTTGGTATTTCATGCTCTAACATGTACCTTCACAAGATGCTATCTGCACCCATTTTGTATAAGTGTCCTGCGATCAGTTGATAGTCTGCGGCATGGACTACCAGGTTTTTCTTCTGCACGACGTTATATTATTGCGATGCAGTACCTGTGCTCAAGTACTGAATGATATATGAAAAATATTCATCAGTGATCTAGACTGAGAATAACTGTGCATCCAAGAAGTTGTCTTCTAAATTCATAGGTTCTTCTCCATTTGTGACTCTTGATAGGTGGTCAGGTCCTGCATTCCAATTTCCTGGCTTGATTATTACTTCAAAGTCAAATTCTTGAAATAGTAGTAACCATCGACATAGTCTCTCCCCCAACACTAGCTTGTTGACTAGGTATTTCTAGGCTGAGTGATTTGTGAACATCTTAAAGTGTTTCCCCAATAAGTAATGTCTAAACTTTTGCAGTGCATAGACCATAGCTAACCCATCTCTCTCTGTAGTGTTATAGTTATGCTCCAATTCTAATAATTTTTTGCTCGCAAATGCTATCAGGTGATGCAATTCCCCCGCTCCTGTATGCGCCAAGATAGATCCAACTACTATGGATGATGGATCTACATGGATGTGGAATGTCTTCTCCCAGTCTAGAAATACCAATATTGGTGCGGTGACCATCTTTTCCTTAAGGGTATCTAGACCGTGTTGACACTCATCGTTCCACTGAAAATTTGTATCCTTTCTTAATAGTTTTTCCATTGGTGCAGTGATCTGTACGGACTCTTTAATGAATTTCCTATAGTATCCTGTGTGTCCCAACGTCGCTCTTAGCTGGCGGACTATTTTTGGTGGTGGTAAGTTAACAATTACTGCAATCTTTCCAGGATCTACTAGTAAACCTTGTTTGAATACTATGTGGCCCAATAGTATCCCAAACAATGTTCCAAATATGCATTTCTTTATTTTCAATGATATATGGCACTGCTTGCATATTTATAACATCGGATGTAAGACTTCTACATGGTCTTTCAACAAACTATAGACTATCCAATCATCCAGGTATACCTCTAGAAACTAGTGGATGAATTCCTTAAATGCGGCGATGACTACTATGGAAAATATTGCTAGTGCATTCTTCAGTCCAAATGGCATGACTGTGTACTGGTGGGATGCCCATTCTGTCACAAACATGGTCTTGTATCTGTCTTCCCATGCTATCTTGATCTGATGGTAGCCTGAGAATCCATCAGTAAATGAGTAAGCTTCATGTCCTCCTATGTTCTCTAACACTTCATCCGTGAAAGGTGTAGGGAATGGGTCATGTAGGCATACATCATTCAATTTCCTTAAGTCAACGCATATCCTTATCCCTCCTTGTTTTTTGTCCTGCACTACCATTGGGATTATCCATTCCAATTCTTCGACTGATTCTATGACTCTGACTTCGAGAAACCTGTCGATCTCAACTTTGACTTTCTACTTATATATTGGATTTAGTCTGTATGGTCGTTGTTTGATCGATCTCACTTCATATTTGAGTGGTATCTTCATCTCTCCTAGATCTTTGGCTATACCCTTCATCTCTGTAAATTTTGTGGGAAACAAGTCACTGTATTCATGCAATAAGTTTTTTATGCTTTCTACTGTTTTTTCATCCCAGTAATCTCCAATGCTGGCCATTTTTTGATTCTCAACTGTCCCAATGTTGACTTTCTTTACCTTGATTGACATGGAAATAACTTCTAATTCTATAGGTGGCTCCTCCACTTCTCTTTCAACTTTTGCTTCTTCGATCTGAATATTGTGTGGGTTGTCGTCATCTAATGCTTCCTCTTGCACATGGTTGTTGTGAGGGAAATCTCCTTACGGACTAGCAAATAGGGTTATACTTTGCATGAAGATATGACCAAGAAAAAATCTACTTTCTACCTTCGTCCCCAGACTTAAATCCCATTTCCTTTTAGTAAATACATGGAAAGATAAACCTACCTTGTTCCAGGCATTCGATGTCGATCCCTTATCGCACTTGATTACTTGTTCACAGTTCTCCTTCCAAAGCTGACCTGCATATAAGACAAGAAACAACTACACATGCATCTTACCTATAGACTAACGGGTTAGAGATTCAAACATGTACTTAACAAACTATGAATAACTCATGAATTGGGATGGGAAAAACATTTTCTTTATTACTTTGAATGAGTCAAATTACAAAAAGTCGAGACCGACCACTGCTCTACGAACCTGATCTTGGGCTCCTCTTCAACTATCCTCCAACTTCTTTGCTTAGTATCTCTTCTGGCACAAGGATGGCTAAAGGGTTGGGACAATGGGAATATGCAAATGGGCATAGTTTCTTTGCTATTTTTTTTCTCTTCCAAATGGGACCCTTAGCCCTTCTTTTATAGGCTAGAAGAAGCTAGGTATTTGGACGAACCCTCGACCATGCATGGCCGGGAGTTTCAGTTAACTCACCTAGAGAAGTGTGTTCCGTCGGAAACTTTCCTTTTTTCGTTCTTTTGTCGGTCCATGCGGGCTGTTTTAGGTCAGCTAGTGTGTACATGCATGCAGTAATAGAGTAGGGCGCATGGGCCCTTATAAAAGAGGTTTTTTAAAGAGTTGTTCAGCAGTGCTTTGGCAAAGAAGGGATCTAAGATGGCTTGATTCCAGGTAAGAATGTATGGTGAAATTTAGGGTTATAACATATGCCCCCTAATGTGTGAGGTAAGAAGAGCATCTGATGGCCAAAATACATTACCAATATTTACTAATGTGCCGAATGATTGAGCCCAAGGATCAGGAACTGGGAGGCGCCATCTGCAAAATAACAAATGTGTCACCGAGGCGGGCATACCCATGCTCGGGATAAAATAGAATCATGGCTACCAATCAAATACATTGTAGATCCATGTCATATAACTATATAAAGTGTAGCCGCGAACAATACACAACGGAGCTACATCTCGAAATAAAAAAGATATACATATAGAGTACCCATCTTCTAGAAGCTGATACGGCCTGGTGGCTGGAGATGAGATCTTCAGAGCTCGAGCAACAACTTCAAAATCTTCAAAACTCAAGGTAGGAGTGTAATATGAGTGTACGACTTCACTACCCAAAGGTCTTCGACGTTTCGTCGGTCATGGACTATATAATCTTGATGATCAGACTGAAGGCTTCATTGATTTCGAACAAGGACTTGATTGGACATTTAGGATGGCCGGGTATGAGGGCAAGAGACAAATTGTAGAGGGGCCGACTCAAGCTTGGCGACAAACTTCCCTTGGACAATAGCACGACAAATGATGAGACTCAGGTAGCATGGCATTAATCATAAGTCTACGAAGCAGGAGGCAACACAAACTCTCCATATGTTTGGAAGGATAACCAAACGGTGGAGGACACAACTCTATATAGCGAGAACAACTTCCTAAGGTCATACTACATCCCATAGTTTGATGAACAAACAGACATATGTGCTTTATCCAAGGGTGACTCATTATGCTACCAATAAAGAAAATACTTTTCCCTTCCTCTTTTTGGGGTATATTTGATTTTTTTTGTCTATTTTCAATAATTTTGGGAAAAGGATGTTACGTTACAATGGAGGAACGAGTGTTAAAAACATACAAGTTCAAGGCACAAGGACAAGACTGATGTTCAAAATAATGATACTCGGGAAAAATCCTCCGGGGGCCAAGGGTGTTAAAACACAGAAACAAACTGTTACAAGGTTGGCGTATAAGATATGCAAACGCGGTTAACAAAACACACAATGGTAACGTCCTTCGATGTAAGTTTAACGAGCCCAGAGAAGGTAAGCTCAGTGGTTTTTCATATTTAGAGATTCTGAAAAAACATAAAAGGAGACTCCATTGGGGTACCTTTTTTGAAGATAGTCTAGTCAGTTCGAAAAAGTGGTAAACTAGCACCGACAAGACATCTATTCAATGTTGAAATAATGTAACTGCGAAGAGCATTCTTATTATTTTGTTATTGGATTAAATCCCCATTGTGGATTAATCATGTCATTATTTTTATTTTTATTATTAGATTAATCCCCATTGAGG
>SNQJ01S0066421.1:2898-12900 GCA_010110895.2 Picea sitchensis | reverse complement strand
CTGGGTTTTCTTCCCCTAGAGGGTTTCCCAGGATAAATGTTGTGTCTCTTGTGGATGTGTATTTCTCAGTGATCTTGTTCTTATTATGCTCTTATCTTATGAAATGCAAAGAACTATAATAATGGCATAAACATTAACATTCAAGACCATTTTAACGAGTGTGACAAGGACAAGATCACTCGACCATTTTTTCATTTTTAAGGAGTCTGAAAAAAGATTAACTATGGACTCCGTCAGGAATGTTCTTTTGGACCAGTTTAACGAGTGTGAAAGAATAAGGTCACTCAAAAATCTTTTCAATTTTAAGGAGTCTGAAAAGAGCTTAACTATGGATTGCATGGGGGTTCCTTCTTCGTAAGTTTAGTCCATCAGGCCCGAAAAAAGGATAAAATTATACGTGAGAGTACTCTTCTATAGAGCTGAAGTTCCATAGAGTATACCTTTGTTTGTACAGTTGACCGTCCAGACCGAAAAAGCGGTAAACTACCGCCAGACATAAGTGACTTCAAATTTCAGTTTAACGAGTATGAAAGGCCACAAGATCGCTCGCCAATATTTTCATGTTTAGAGGGTCTGAAAAGGGCTTAAAAGAAGACCCGTTATTTTTTGGGAGTCCCGAGGGTGAGTTCAAGAGAGAAGAAGAATCATGCAAATGAGGCTCAAACTCGTATTCAGGAAAAACTACAAGGACTCCCGAGCCTACAGTGTTTTAGAGACATCATGAATACCATAATGCTACTAGGATCTACCTAGGGCATCCATGTTTCAGTAAGCTCTACCACCAAGTTGCGAAATTTCTAAAGCAGAGATGATGGTTCCATGTCACAACCTGATGGGATCGATCCTATGGCAAAGTAAAAAGACAACGAGATACACAAATCAGGGTAGAAACCTAACCTATATGTTCAAGTTGAGCATTGAAAAAAATTTCCACGGACCGTCGAAAAATACTCAAAACTAAAAAAAAACTGTCCCAATACCCGATCAAATCTCTCCTGTACAACTCCTGAATCACTCTAAATGGTTTTTGGTATAAAGAACATGATAAGGGAGGCCAAAAAAGTGACAAAAAGAGGCTAAAAATTCTATAAATAGAAGCTGACAGCTCATTATCACCATTGTTGATTTGGAAATTGACTCTGGAGCCAAAAGACCCCCTTTGATTAAACTGGCGATTTCGGGAGCTGCAGTGGACGAAATGAACTTCTGTCTGGACCAAGTAAGTACAAACTCCCTTATCTTTCATTTTATGTCTTTATTTATGTATTGGGTTTCATTTTTTAGGGGGGCGTTGACCTTTAAAAAGTTGGCCCTAGTTCCACGCGGGTTGTCTCTGGACATGCCGCGTGTACGTTAGGGCAGAGTAAACTCTGCACGCGTATACACGCGAATGTCGCCATTACAACATGTGTGGGCCCCATTATTGAATGAAAAAGACTTCAAAAGAAAGGGTTAACCCTCCTGAACCTTTTTGTTTTGCTGGATGTATGTCCATTAGAGAGAAAGAGAGCATGAAGAGGTGAATGAGTTGGTCGGGGAAGACCCCAATGTTATGGCTACATTGATGCAGTGTGGGTTACTCAAGTTTTTTCTATGTCCTTTCATGTGGGCACAACATAGGCTACTGAATGCCTTGGTTGACTACTAGCATCCGGATGCAGAGGCATTCATGTTAGAGGGGCAGTCTTTGGTGCCCACGGTCGAGGACATTTACTTTTTGACTGGCCTCTCAAGGAGAGGGGAACCAATCAATTTCCGAACTTTTCCTGCGGGGCCGCATAACATAGTGGAATTGATAGGCCTATACTGTGCAACTGATACAGACTGCGCGAGCACGCAGGTGCCTATAAGCAAGTTCACTAAGTTATCTCTATAGGTGATAGTATTGCTTATTGGGCGAATTAGCTAGACATTTTGATATGCCACGAGCACTACTTGTATATTTTTTTTGAGGGCATAAGCCCTGTGACTCGTTATCGGTTATATTTTTGAGGCGCTTGCGTCCATCCATGTACTCTGGTTACTTTATGATATTATATATGGTTTTTTGGTCCTTTGTGTCTTATGGATCATGTGTGCAAAAACATATTTACATGCTTATGTCAATGTTCTTTCATATGTGTGTAAGATGCCAATCTAAAATTTGATTAGCTAGTGTATCTGTAACTTGGTTTAATCTCCTAGGAACATGAAAATATGTAATATAATCAAAGTTTCATTCTGAGAGATGTACCCTAAATAATCGTCAGTGTAAAGTTGGATCATGAACCCGATACACTCTGTTTAACTGAGACACAACCAGTTGAGTGTCGAGATAGACCTGGAGATGAGAGATACCCAATGACAAATAATCACGAAGCAACTCAATAACTGCACTATACTCGGCAACATTATTTGTGGTGTCACCTAAGCATATCCCTCCAGAAGATAATAATTAGCCTTGAGGTGTAAAGATTACCCAAGTTGCGGAGGCAAGCCTCCGAGTGTGCCGACTAACACCATATTCATACCCAATGAATACTTCAAAATCACTTGTCATCTACCACAGTGATGAAAGATAATATGAACGACACATCCACAATACTAAAAGAAACTAAAAAAAGTAATAGTACAAAGACTATACATATGTTACAAAAAGTTACCTGCTGTGACCTGCCTATGAGTAATACTTCTTGAGGTAGAGCCCATTTCTAGGCTCCGCCAAAGCATTCCCTTCAAATTCAACCAGATGATAAGCACCCTTTTTTAAAACCTCTTTTATGACGAAAGGTCTGAACCACATGGGTTTGAATTTTCTTGCCCCCAGGGGGTCCTTATCTTGGTCATAGACTAGGACAAGGTCGCCTTTAGAGAAAATTCGAGGACGAACAGACCTATCATACTGACACTTGACCTTATGTTTATGATAGTCGTTGGCCAGAGCCACATCACGACGCTACTCATTGAGCTGCTTAAGGTATACCAACCGTTCTTCAAGCGGAGAAGTGTCTGGCAATAATTGTACTACCAACTTTAGAGACGGGATCTGACATTCGATGGGAAAGACTGCCTCCAGCCCGTAAATGAGTTGAAAAGGTGAGAAAATGGTTGTAGTCTTAACAGATGTTCAGTAAGCCCACAATGCCGAGTATAACATAAAATTCCAATTTGACTTGGCTGAGTTGATAGTTCGCTGTAAGATAGTCTTAAGAGTTTTGTTTACAGCTTCCACCTGCCCATTTTCTTGGGGGTAGTAGGGTGATGAATGTTCTTTCTGTAACCCAAGATTTGATGTTAACTCGGTCATCATATGGTTCTGAAAGTGACTACCATGGTCAGTGACAATCTCCCTCAGGACGCCGAACCTTGCTATTATCTGATTGAATAAAAAGAGAGATATAGTCTCTCCATCATCTTTAAACGTTGGCATAGCTTCGACCCACTTTGTGAAGTAGTCTACAACTACGATGATATAGCGGTGCCCCCTTGCTGAAGGAGGGTTGGAAGTAGTGTAATCAATCCCCCACTTGGTGAAGGGACCAACTGTGATGACAGGAAACATGGGAGCAGGATGTGCCCTCATCTTCCGTGAAAAGATTTGGCACGGATGGCACTTCTTGACCGATTCGATACAATCTTTGATAAGTGTCGGCCAGAAGTAACCCGCTCATAAAATATTTTGGGCTGTTTCCAACCCAGACAAATGACCGCCACAAGCTCTAGTATGACAATCATTAAGCATAATAACTGCTTCTTCATGAGTGAGACATCGATGTAGGATGCAGTCTACACCTCTCCGATACAATGTATCATCGATTATGAGATAATTCTTAGTCTGATAGTGTATGTGTCGATTCTCATCGTGAGAAGCAGTGGTGGGGCACTTCAAATTCTGGAGATAGATAAGTATATCTCCATACAAGGGATCTGAAGATGTGATAAAAAACATATCTCCCCGGATAGGCGATTCTTTAGGCACAACGTCACCTAACTCAACCGGAAGTTCTAAAATAAGTTTTGCGAAGACCAATGACTTTTTGGACTTTGCTGAAATGAAGTCTAAGTCAAACTCTTAGAGGATGACTATCCATCTACTGATTTTTCTTCCTATTACCCATCGTGTCAACATGTACTGGAATGGATTCACGATAGCAATGACGGTGGTCTTGCGAAACATAACATAATGACGAAACCGTTGGACAACATGAACTGCTGCCAACACAAGTTTTTCTATGTGAGAATAATTAATTTCTAGTCCTATGAGGCCTCAACTCAAGTAATAGATCACGTATTCTGAGAAAAAGTCATCTTCCTGAACTAAAACCATGCCAATGGTTGATTCTGTTGCAGCTAGATATAATAAGAAATCCTTGTTCTAGTTAGGTGGCCAAAGCAGAGGGGTAGTTGTGAGGGCATGTTTCAATGCGTCAAAAGAGTGTTGAGCCACATCATCCCAGTAAAAGGGAACGTATTTCTTCAGTAATCACATAAAGCCCTTGGTGATTTCGGCATAGTTGGCGATGAAGCATCGTAAAAAGTTCACCTTGCCTTGTAGACTCTAAAGTTGAAGGATTGTGCCTGGGGGGGGGGGAACTGAATTATTGCCTCAACCTTGAGAGGATCGACCATGATCCCTGTTGTTGACACTATGAAACCTAACAATCGTTCTTGACGTTACATAGAAGCTGCACTTGTTTGGATTCAGGCGAATCCGAAAGTAGTGACAACGTTTGAAGATAAGTCAAAGGTGTGTGGGATGATCCATTCTCTTGTGAGATCACGATGCTAAATAATCTAGATAGGCCTTGACTATATTCTTGAGGTCATGGAAAGAAAAAGACATGGCCCACTGAAAGGTGGCTCTAGCATTTTTGAGACCAAAAGGAATTTGACTATATGCAAATGTACCCCATGGACAGATGAATGTCATTTTGTGTTGGTCTTCAGGTTTGATTTGGATTTGATTATATCCTGAAAAACTGTCCATGAAAGAAAAGGCTTCGCAACCCGCACATTCATCAATGATCTGGTCGATGAAAGGTGTGGGAAAATTATCTTTGGGACATGCCTTGTTCAAATGACGGAAGTCGGTACATACACGAATCATGCCTTGTTTTTTATTGACCGGTATGGGGTTGGACACCCATTAGGTCAAGTGGATAGGATAAATAAACCCGACTTTTAGCAATTTCTCAACCTCAACCTTAATGGCTGCTGGTTTCTTAGGATTAAGTGGATGAAGCTTCTGCCGAACTAGATTGGCATCAGGATACGTTGTGATTTCATGTTCAACTATTTTTGGATCAATACCTGGCATTTCCTCATAAGACCAGGCAAAAATGTCACAGAATTATTTGAAAAGATCTGTGTAGACTTGAATCTCTTTGGGGGAACAGTCAGTTCTGACGAAGAAATTCTCCACGCCGATAGGGTTTCGGGAGATATTGATTGGTAAGGTTTCAACGATAGTTTCCATATTACCCTTAGCATAAACCTCGTGTGTAGCTAAGGGATTAATAGGACAAGACTGATCTCCCGTCATAATCACGGTGAATTCTACCGCTTCAATTCGGCTTAACTCTGGGAGGAAGTATGATCTGTGATGAAGATCTTCCCAGGGTTTATCCAGACTAGTCATTGATTTAATTATTKCTTCATCAGAGGGTAAGACTAAGTCCAATAAATCGATGTGAGTGAGAGAACCCTGAGCCCAAACAAGCTCTAGAAGTGGATCTAACTCTTGTGCAGAAGCTGAATCAGTGTGGGATGAAGTTTGCTGGACTAAAGAGTATGCTACTTCATCTGCGGATAAGGGCATGGACATGCCCAGGTGTCCTGTCCCATCCATCTTGGCCGATGGGGAAGGAAGTGTCCACGAATCATCGAAGTAATTCATGCGGAACGACGAAACTTGAAAAATCTCAACCTTATGGTGATTTGATATAAACTTGATATCGCCTTGAGGGGGCGGGTAATTGAAGGTACCCATCAAAGATGGGCACAAACCAACCCCTATGTTGATGACACCTGGTTGAGGATTATCAATCATCGGGACCGTGGATGCCCCCAAAGCAGGGTCAGGTCTAGAGAAGGACAATTGATCGATGGTCACTATCCCACCTTCGTGTGGAAACAGCAAGACCCGAAAAACTGTAACAGCCACCGCTTGCATGGAATAAGTCCAACTCCTTCATAACAAGTGGTTATAGTCGAGGGGAGCATCATCTACCTCTACTTTGACACACACGGTCTTCCCTCCTAACTGCACGGGGAAATAAGGGACGATACCATATGGTCGTAACGAATGACTGTTGAAAGCGGTGAGGAGAGTAGGTGACGGAGATAAAACGGGCTGGCCAGTGGACTTCCAACATGCCAACGACATAACACATGTCAAGGCACCCTCATCAACCACTGTGCGGAAGATATTCCGAATAAAATTTTTCATGGGATAAGCCACTACTATCTGAAACGCTACTTGGTAAGGTAGACGAGGTTTTAAGTCAGTTGTATCCAACATGATTGTACCTGGATTACAAGTCTCGGTAGATCCTAAAGTGGTTAACAAGGCTTTCCTCTGGGAAGGGCAACTTTGGAGGACCTCCAAAGTAGACATCACACAAGGGGTTTATGATAAAGATTTCACCACAAAGTAGTTCTGGGCAGCCCTTGCATTTGGGTTATGAGAATCTTTTTTGAATGTGCCTTTGGGAATGCGTGTCATTGTTTCGCCCAATGTCTTCTCAATCTGTAGAGGAAGAGATGGGAGTTCTGATTCTTTACCCTTCTCAGAAGTACTTGGTTTACTATAGTCATGCGCTCTAGTCGATATAAAAGCATCACCCCTCACCATATATACGTTAGCAGATGCGGGGTTGTTCGCAGGTGGAGAGGGGTCTTGGCTGCCCCCTTCCATGCTTACAGAGACTTGGGTTAGATTTTTCCCATGTTGAAATGGATTGGTAAACAAATCCTACTATTGCTGCATTACAAACTTTTGGGCCTCTGCAAGTCAAGGACATATATGGGCCGGGTGGTATTCTGCGCACAAGTTGCATGGATACCTCACCTTCCGTTTCTCAGTGTTGTCCCTGCCAACATTATCGGTAGGATTTTTATCCCCTTTACCCTTCTTTCATTTTTTTTTCTTTCCTTCAGGCTGCTGGGTGGCCTTTGGGTTAGTCAATTGTACTGTGTGTACCTCCAATGTTTTGGTATGGGGAGCAGCCAAAGTAGTAGTTTAGCTAGCCGCTGTGTGTTGTATAGATAACTACTACAACTGCTTCATCAATTTCTTAGTGGGCTTTGTTTGTGCTAAACCAACAATACCATCGGCATGTGGTCTAGTTCTCTATCTAGTTTTATCTTGTATTGAGCGTGGTGCATCTGGAAAGATGTTGTATAATAAACCAGACTGAGAATATATGAGCTCAAATTGTTGAGCTCTCATGATGGCATCTTCTTCGAAGAATACTCCTGATGTTGCGACGTCTTTGGATAACTGTGGGACCAAATACTTAAGGAACCACTCAAGTAGGAATGATGGTGGGAATAACACCTTAATTAGACTCTTTTAGTGTCTCCATTCTCATATGTGATCAGAGATATGGTCTGCTGTCATCTGTTTGAAATTGGCCAGGAGCTCTGTGCCAGCGTCGTATCTCACAGGTAACTGGAAATGGTTTAGGAAAGCCATTGCCAGCTCACCGAAGGAAGAGTATCTTGAGCGATCGAGCTCAATGTACCATTTCATGACACTCCCAATGAGAGTACGTTGAAACAATCACAACTGTATGGAGTCATCTTTCAACGAGTTAGATGAGCACCAAATGTGGAAGATAGTCACATGATCTCCTGGATATTTGTTAGGCTTGGCTTAGAACCTTGGAATGTCCGAAGGCAACTTCATCGACATAGGAGGCCAATGCGGATCGTGAAAAATAGGGTCATTCAACAACCTTGTCAAATCTGACAAGTGAAAAGTCGCCAAGAAGGGTAGTTTGGGTTGTTCGTGATAAGCTGGGAAAAAGGGGCCTAAAGTTTGACTGGCACCAGGTTGCCAAAAAAAGTTTGGCTGCTGGCTGGGATTCTGGTAGAAACCATGGTCCTGGCCAGCGTATGGATTTTGCATATGTGGATACATCATTGGATGATTTCCCAAATAGGACATAGATGGTTGGGCATGCATTATATTCTAAGGACTCTAGGAAGGGTTGCCCCATGGGGATAAGCATAGTAGTTTGTTTGGGGTTCCATTGATTATGGAAAGAATTACCCCAGATCGATATTCCAAATGAGGGAATGGATCCCTGCCAAGAATTCCAAGGCCCTGATGCAGAAGAAGTTCTTGGGTTTGCTCCCTGTGCAGGAATAGTACCCTGCACAGGAATAGATTGTCCAAAACTGGGATTGCCCCCAGTCGGGAAGGTGGCTGACAAGAAGGTGTTGTTACCAAATGTTCTGGCCAAAGAAAATGGTGTTGAACCTACCAACATGTTATGTGAAGGTGGTCCTTGACTCCCCACTCCAAATAAACTATGGTATGTAGGTTGCCCAATGGATTGCTGATGCGAGCCACCGAGTGAAGGGGACGAAGGAGGGATATGACCTCCTCCATAAGGGAAAGCATTAAAATGAGAAGGAGTTCCCCCTATGTGACCTTGCAGAGGACCGCTAAAGATCCCTTCCCCTAGACTTGAAGTCTGTAAAGTGGAGTAGGAAAGTACAAGACTTGTACCCGAACTAGGCATCCCGTATGAGAATGGAGGGCCTGTCGCACTTGGTGTGAAAGGGGTTGTGGTTGCCACCAAAGATGGGATCGGACCACTGTGCGATGTAGAAGTGGTGAAGACCATGGTGGCTCGGACCGGTGATTGTGGGTTAGGAGGTGAGAACTCTCCTGTGGTGACAACCGTAGTGGGAATTGAATAATTCCCAGAAGGAGTAACAATATTTGTTTCCATTGCTGTGTGCAACACTGTCTGGCACTCGTAAAATTGGATTGGTACGATGAAAGGTGCCAAGAAATCAGTGGTTGGGGTTTCAACCGAGCCAAGAGCGTTCACTTCAAGGTCCAAAATGGTTGATTCCTCTGGATGTTGGTTGGGCACAATTGCTTGTAACCCGATCGCTTCAAAAGACCCTTGTTGGTCTAGCTTTCACCTTAATGGTGGCGGGGGTGGCTCCAGTGTAACCGACGGTAGGCCAATAAGCCTTCATGACCGATGGAGCTCATGATACTCCACTGTGTGAGAATATCAAAGACACTCTAAGGTAGTCTAAACGTTCAAAAGTAACACACACTAAAAAATTCCCTAGAAGATAAGACATGCAAACACTAAATTAATTGGAAGAATAGTTACAACAACCAACACTAGAGCAACTTATCGGTGCAAATGAAACTCGAACATGGAAGAAAACTCTAGGAATAATCTACAAAGCGTGGACCGATGTCTGTCCTAGGCACCATGGTATACCCCCGCAGTCACCTGTGTATGTCCCTAAAAAAGATAGGCAACTAGGTTGCCAGCGCGCGAATAGTCACCAGGCGGGTACAATCGAAAGTTGGGTAGACCACAATGAGCAGGGTATCGAGCCCAAAACCTATCAAGGGAATTGAAAGCAAGTGGTCTGGAAGAAAATTGAGAACCTCGAACGGATTTGAGACCCACGAAGCCTCGTGGCAAATGCAATCGATGAAATCCCAAAACAATCCCTCTATATGTGTTCTCCACTACGATTGGTCCAGCTTTGGAGGGGTTATCTCCGCTACCTTTCTGCACGCGACCTTGTGTTTATCCCCTATGTTAGAGGGGAGTCCCGGATAAATTTCACAATACTAGACTTATACACTCCCTAACTCAGACTCCAATGTTTGATTTTAAATGGCCTTGAAGAGTTTCCTCTCCAACCTAATCCAAGGCCCTAATCCTGAACTAGTTGGTTAACCCTACAAACATAAAAGTCTAATAAATTTTAGATTTAGCGTTAATTTTATGGCTTTGTCTTATGTCAAGGGGTATG
>SNQJ01S0066420.1:42321-63303 GCA_010110895.2 Picea sitchensis | reverse complement strand
TGTTTTGGCAGGAGGCTTAGATTTATTTCTCTCCATGCGAGAGATCAACCTTGCATTTTTCTTGCCTCTAGTATTAGCACCAGTCTTCGCTCTAGTCTTTGTGGTTGTAGGCTTAGCAGCTTTAGTCACAGCCATAGATGAATTCTTAGGTGACTCGGGCTCAGGTTTGGGTAGTAAAACACTGTAGGGTACAGGGGTAGGCTTGCTCTAGGTTACCATAGGCTTATCGACCTGTGGAGGGTTTGACATTACAAAACCATTCCGGCTAAGGAAATTATCCCAAGAATCACGACGTAACCCTAGCTCATACACCATACACATTTTAATCAACCCAACATGGAAGAGGCTAGTGTCATCCTGGCTGCGTTTGTAACGCTTAGCCATCTTAAACAAGCTTCGGTGCAGATAGTGAGGCAAACTTAGTTCGAATCCCATAAAAATCATTAATAAACGCAAGTGAAACAGGAAAACAAACCCGTACCTGCCTTCACAAGTAACGAATTGTTTAATAATCATTAGGAGACCATACCAGCGGGGTTTCAACATCTTTGCAGGCAAACCTCTGTCGCATGAGCTGACTGTGCGAGACCGAAATAACAACATGCATGGGACATTGTCAACCTTGTAGCTTTTCGACCATTTTTGTCCCTCGACAGGCAGGCTAGTTGCCGAACTGAGAAACTGTTCGGTGACTTCAAGCTGGACATCTCCAACTTTGGCTCGGCAGCCATCGAATGACAAAGAAAATTGCCGAGCCACAGCGAGATTATAACCATCGAACTTCCTAATAAATGGAAGCCACCCAAACTCTTCTAAATCGCCATACACACCATCAAAAGTCAACAACGCTTGGCACCCGTTGGGCTCGGCCCTCACAACAGGAGCCATGGCTTCTGCACATGGTAGGGTTTGAGCTAAATGAAACAATGCACAGAGCGAAAATGGGAGGGTTCAACAGCTTGAATGCTCGAAGAGACCGGAAATAAATCCATGCGTGCGAAGGTGGTGGGATTACCACCGCCACGCATTGTATTAATGATCATGTACAGTGCTGTTATAATCATAATTATCCAAACCATACGTATCGGCTAGCAAATCGGTGAATCATCACACCAACGTGCCACTTATCCAAGCCTGAACCAACCCGATATGGATAATCAAGCGCCAAGTGTTAAGTTTAATCAGCATGAAATCCAATGACCTATCGTGTCAATTCAACGTTTCAAACCAACGTTATCAAAACATATCAATACATAGTTTGAAACCATTGCTCGTCCCATGTGATACCAATTTTTCAAACAATATACCATGCATCGATTTAAAAGTAGAACCCAAAAGATTTCATCAACGCACCCTGAAACCATTGCTATTTGACCTTATAAACTTGCCATTGCATTCGTTGCATATTCAAATGTTTACATCCCAAGGTTTTTAGAACAATGCAATCAAAATTTCTCATATAATAAACGAGTCATGAGCCCATAGTAATAAGAATAAAACATATAGGACCAATCCATCATAACCTTTATAAGCTTAGAATAAGACTAGTAAATCTTCATGCTTGCAGGCTTAGCAATCAATCAAATCAAATACACAATCAAGGTAAGAACATGAGTTGAAAAATCTTTTGCAGTCATGCGATCAACCAATGGTCAAGTGTGTTTTGTAAAAATCAATAAAAGACGACGATAGTCCAAACGATGAAAAAGTTATTTTCACACTTTCAGTTGTGAAAATAGAATCGAAATTAAATTTTAATTGTCGCAAAAATGAAACAAATGTCTAGTAGCACATTGCGACAATAATTTATCGTAATGAAGTAAGGGGTGTAGGAAGCTTTTTGAGAGCAATCAAAAAAAATGAGTTGGCTGCCAACACAACCTGTACCAATAACATGTGCCAGCATGTACCATACATCAAACTATACCTTAACCTGTACCATAAACAAATGCATCAACCATGCACCAAACCTGTACAAATAACATGTCACAATAACCTGTCCAAACAACCTGTAATCAACATGTACCATAAACAAGTGCATCAACCATGCACCAACCTGTACCATCAACAAGTGCATAAACCATGCACTAAATATGTACCAATCATGCATCAAATATACATAAACTATGACTCATAAATATGTACCAACATCATCAACTATACACCTCATGTATGTGCCAACTCATCAACTACTTGTCTCAACCACGTACCCAACATGTACCTCAACCAAAATCCCTCATCAATTTCATCATCCAAATATGATTTGTAACTATGTAATAGACCTGGTGTATATGATCGCATACCTACAAACCTTTCTTAACTTTAACAACAAGACACTAGCATTTTCATCAAGCTTTACTTTAATCTCACATGACTAGTTTTGGATTAGTCAACAACCCTAACTTGCAATAATCATAACTATGTACTTATAATGAATAAATTTCTAAAAATTGTACACAATGTTCTTCAGTATATTTTATGCAATTCCTCCATATTTCACTACCTAGAACCTCTCAGAAAAGGAGTTATAGCAAAACTGACATACCTTGTTGAATTTTGGCTTATTCTAGAGAGAAAACTTGTAGAGCGTGCCCCGCACGGAATATTTTTTGTATGGATCTGGAAATCGTACACAAAATACTACAAAATATACTCTAACCAATACATATGGTATTACTAAATTTATATCTGTTATGAAGAAGTTATGACGTTTTTACCCAAAACACCTGTTTTAGACTAGTTTCAGGACTAGCCACAAACCCTATTTTCCACGGAGTGTAAATCCAAAAATACAACGACCCACAAGATGAAATTTTTATCACAGCTACTTGGATATGTTTCCTCAACATCCTCCCTATTTCACAGTATGAATCATTCTAGAAAAAACGTTATTGCGAAAATGGTGAGATGACCTGTGTTGGTTTAATTCCTTCTTCTACCCAATGTCTAAGTTTATTGACCCAGGGTTCATGTCTGTCAGGTTTCCAAAAAATCCTATAAAATATCGACCCTCTTGTAAACCAAAAGGAAACATAGTACACAGAATGCATTGCACAGTCTCACCTAAGATATATTTAATGGGTGGTTGTAAGACTCATGTGTTTACAGCCTAGGATTGAGTGTGAGACAAGAGAGCTAAATATTGAACCATTATTATAACTGTAACTACCATATATTGTTGTTGGCCCTTGACAAATTTTTGAGGAATACTTGGTCATATTTGACCGTTTTCGGTACTTTGACATCCATACAGAGAAGGAGCGCATGGCAAAGAGGAGATCACGGGATCTCCACCCCTTTTTAGGGATTTTTGGGCTTTTTGGGAATATTGTAATGGGAAAGGGATATCGGCCCTTATTTAGGCCTTTTGTATGTATAAATAGAAGGGTAGGAGATGTGTATGAAGGGGGTGTGTGATGTAAAGTGAATGGCTTAGTGCATAAAGTAGATCTATGTGATCAGACGTCTCTGTGACTGTAAGAGCTCTATGCCTACTGTAAGCATTGTAAGTGTTGAGTGCACGGGTCAGGGGAGGGCTTAGTGCTTGGATATACCTGGGGAAAGAGGATCTAGCACTCTGTGCAGATATCTTGTCCTAGGCAGGGTAGGATATTGAAGGCTTTGTGTTGTAACTTGGTTTATAGAAGATAATAATAGAAGAAGAATTTGTGGACGTAGCCCCAGGGTGGGGGTGAACCATGGTAACTCTTTGTATTGTGTTGATCTGTTTGTCTCTCTCTTACTAAGTGCTTTGATATGTTTAGATAGATCTATTGATTCTTTGTTCTTATGAGATTTGAATGCATGCTAGATATGATACATGAGATGCTAAGTGCTTAATCTATTAAGTATAACCAGTTTATCATTGCTAAGTGTTAGATCTGAGTAATTACTGCAGTTCTTTATTCTTTCTTCGAAGTGTATTAATGAATGTATGTTAAGGAATAACTGATGCTAAGTGCGTTGTAAGAAAGATAATCACAGATTTGTGTCCCAGCTAAGGTTGCAGACATCTGAGTCCTGCAACCACCCCTGCCTCTACCTCGGGTGAGACTTCATCTGCTTCACAGATGTTGCCAAAAGGGCCGGTAGTTAGGGCTTTGTTGGTGCACTCTTGAGCGCTGAACCCTGGGTCTACCCCTGTGACAACAAATGGTTCCGTTGTCGGGACCTGAAACTGTGATTGTTGGGAACTGAAGAAGAAGAAGCTTTGTGCAAAATAAGCTCTGTGCGTAGATCTATTGCCCTAGTGCGCAGTGTTCTATTTGATCTGTGAAGATTTGTGCCAATAAAGAGAGGTCATATCTGAAGAAGAGAGGTCAGATCTGAAGAAAAGAGGTCAGATCTGAAGAAAAGAAGTCAGATATGCGAGGAAAGAGGTCAGATCTGCAAAAAAAAGGTAAGATCTATAAGCTCTGTTCTTTGATAAAGGTAAGAATAGTTAAAAGTCTTAGATATGGAAGCTTTGTTCTCTATAGAAGTAAGATAAGTGGAAATTGTTGTTTCTAAAGCATGGATTTAGGTATGTTTGATCAATTATGTCCTAGCTTCAAAACTAGGGAATTAATAGATGAAAGAAAGTTTGATATGAATAGATCTGATAAGTATAGTGATAGATAAGTTATACCTATGCATCGAAAGAATATTTTGACTAACAAGTGGATGCAGGATCCTAGAAAGATTTTTTTGCAGGCTAGTCACCATGATCCTGGTGCGTAGTACAGAAGGAGTTGTGGAACATCTAAACAAAAGAGAGGATTAACCCTCTATTATAGTTGCAGAAGACTGAGACTTCTTGCTAAGGAATTCCCTGGGAGAAGACCTAGCTACCTCTGTTGTAAGTCCATGGACCATGAAGTCTTGGATTTCCCTAGAATGATTGTTAGGCTTGAGAAGTTGAATATGGAGCAAGCAAACCTTGAAGGAGATCAAGAGACCAAGATTATAGCAGAAACCCAGAAAGAATCAGAAAATATATTGCTACAGATGAAAGATACCTTGAATGACCACCGACATGTTAGGCTATCAGAGATATTCAAAGAAAATGAGCAAATCAAAGAAAGAATAGGGTACTTTGACATTGACTATACTCTTGATGAAGAAACACAAGTGAACATTATGCTAGAAAGAACTTGGGAAGCTATAGGAAAGCCTTCCATGATCCCTTCCCTAGGAGGAACAAGTTTCTTCAGAGGAAAGCTAGTAAACCTATGTGGAAGGCTCGCCTGGATACTTATGACTGTCAATTGAACTTCGACAGAGGAAGACTTTGAGATAATTAAATTTGTTGAAGACAGTGCCCCGTTTACCATGCTCATAGGAAAACCTTGGATTGATAGAGAACAAGACAAACGAAAAGAAGAAGAAAAAGTTTTGGAACAGAAGAAGCAAGAGTTAAAATACTTTATGACTAGAAGGATTGTGCACTTGATTGAAGAATAGAAGAGCAGATTGTAGATATTCAATATTAGCAACTCTGGTGTCGAAGCTAAGAGAACACTTGAGGATCCACAGAATATCGAGCTACCTATTTTTGATACAGAAGAAGTATTATCAAGGAACCCTAGGAAAGATTTTCCACAGCGTGAAGTAACTAAGACCACAGAAGATAAACATCAGAATGGTAAAATCATTACTGAGACGAAGTTCACTGGGAAGAAGGCTAGGAAGTTAAGAAAGAAAAGGGATAATATTGTAAGGTTAAAAGAGGTTCTAGAGGACACTTTGTAGCAAGAAGAATTGCAAAATTGGAGCTTCGCCAAGATATCAGAGCAACAACATAGAGTACCTCGCCATGCGAAGGAATATAGCCATTGGAACTAATATACCCGTTCGACCGCCGCTCCGAACAGATCGAAAAGAATTTATGGGTTACCACTAGACCATTGGATAGCACTAGAATGGATAGAACGGAGTTAATGAAAGCTTCATATCTGTTGCAAGCAGTTTGTTGCAGAGTTACTTACTTATTCCGTCATGCCATGCCCGGAAGACACTTTTGCCAATTGAGAACTTGAATTTACAGAATACCCACGTTGTGAAATAGTGATTACTCTAGTTTTATTCTCTATCTGATTACGGTACCGACAGTCCATTAACAACCTGAAACAGTGATCATGAGCTTACATGTATGACGATCTTAGCGCAGTAGAATAATGGGTGAAAGAAGTACTTGCTAGCTTAAGGACATAAAGAGTCATGTCAGAAAGAGGGATGCCCACTGGAGTCCAAGCCTTGTCATTGAGAGGTGTGGTAGCCTCCCCATCAACTGCTCGAGCTGGAACATCTTGAGTCGGCACAGAGTTGAGAACTAAGCATAGGGACGATGGAGCCAACACGAAGTTAGTGCCAACCATCCTACTAGCTTACATTCCCCCTCTAAGTGTTGAGATTAACAGGGACAGTGTCCCTAGAGACTTTGAATACACCCTAGTCCTTGCATATCTACCGAAAGGAGTTCAAACCTACTGCGCAGTTCAAGACAAGGTTACAACATTGAAGTTTTGCGACTTCAACCTAGGAGACCGTAAAGCCTACAACATGCTCGTACCATATAAGTACTTAACGAATACTAAGAGTCGAAACTCAAAGATCGTCCCTCAACAATGGATGATGAACCTTGCACAGTCTACTCTGCTCAATGTTATGAAAATACCGCACTTTGGCAGACATCAGGAGGTGATTGCTTGTGTGAAATTGATGCTAGAAAGTTACCACGGAGGATACCTGTGGTTAAACCGCTGCATAATTGTTGATCTGGCGTTGATCAACAGGATTACCGGGCCTAGCATGCAGGGCCCTGATCCCCATGAATACTACCCTGGAAATACCATGGACCACGCTCTTTCACAAAAGATTAAAGAGGCTTATGGAAATGTTGAAAAAGGCACGCGAGGTTACAAGGTAGCCTCTATCGAGAGTGAAGTAGTGCGCCTCGCATGTCTGCTGATAGTGGGGAAGATGGTATGTAATTATAGACCTACACAAGTATCTGGATTTGTAGTTGACCTCACAGGGAAGTGCGCAGAGGGACTACAAATGAATTGGGAAAATATTTGGTCAATCAACTAGAAATTGATTGGAGAGAATCCCAGGACCAGGGGCATGAATTCCACTTTAGATGGCTGCTAATATTGATCTTCTTTGTTGCATGGGAGCTACTAGAAGGCACAATCTTCCCCGACCTCGACCCATTTGAACCATTAGCTGTGAATTTCAATACCTTATGGTACTCGACGGACATGAGGAAGCAATGGCAATCAACTGAAAGCATCCATAGGGGGTGAACCTCGCATAACCCCGAACACTTTACAAAAGTTTCGGCCTTTGATAAATTTCAGCATGGACCACCACTTTATATACCTAACTCCATGTGTTGATAAACACCAAGAAGAGCTTCAGTCCTATTATAAGCTGACCGAAGAAGACCTAGAAGAAATCACCAAGGAATGGTCGGTGGACCTCCTTGTTCTAGTAGATCTAGCGAACATTTTAGATATTGATAGCCCAGAAGCTACGCAGGACACACTTGGGCCCAGTAAGATGAAGAAGACAAAGAAGACAAAGGAAACAAAGAAGCCTGAAGAGGTTCAGGATGTATATAGCTACTCTGTAAAGACAGCTTCCATCACACCCGATCAAGAAGGTAACAACAATGACCTAGAGGAAGTCGAACAACAACCAGAAGAAGAAGTTGAAGTTCCAAAGAAGAGAAAAGGGTCACCTTCAAAGTCTTCCTCTAAGAAGAAAGAAAAAGTGACCATGACCAAGATGAAGACCACGCTCAACCCCAATGACTTCAGCTTTCTCCTTGCAAATTTGAATGAAGCCATAGAATAAATTACAGAAAAGCAGGAGGCCAAGCAATAGAAAATTTACGACAGAATTGAAGCCGAGCTCCAAGGAGTGCAGTGAGCACTTCAATCTAACTACGTAGTCTCCACTGCGCCCATACTAGAAGGAACAACAAAAGAAGGAGATGAATCAGTTCAACTCTGCAGGATTGCCAACATAGTCAAAGTACGCCTTCAAAAAGAGGAAGAAGTAACAGTGCAGGCCACCCAGGCCCTAAAGCAAGAACAGGAGGAAACCATAGAGAAGCATCGAGCTACACAGCAAGAGAAGGAGGCCATCCATGAGAAATTTGATAGAGACAAAGAAAAAATCCAAGAGGATAAGGAGCAGCTTCTCGTGAAGAAGATCGGAATCGAAGAAGCTGTCAACAGATCATTTCGCTCTATGACCGGCTTAGAAAAAAAGGTCGAAGAACCCTTAGACCGTCAAGTGATGAAGCTTGCTGAAGTTATTCAGCAACTGTAGCAAAGATTCATGGACTTAGAGCTTCATATCATCCCAAGTACCCTGCAAGAAGAGTGTGACCAGCGAGAAATAACTCCCTGAGGTACAGTAGAAAGGATTAAAGAACTCACTGAAGAATGCAAACAACTAAGTACCAGAAGTGTGCAGATACATGAGATCCTGACCGAGTACCCAGAATTACATAAACTGGAGTCACAACTCTAGGAGGTGAAGCAACATGCAAATAGACTTCAAATGCATTTGAAGGCCCTATCAACTATAGATAAAATGAAGTGATCCCATGAGCAACATGTCGCACAGCGGCAGATCCACATGATCCAGATCAAGGTCATGGAAGTGACGTAGCAAATTCAACCTTTGCAAGATAAGGCATGTAAATTATTTTTAGAGATTGACAACCAAGCGACAGAGCTACAACAGGTTGTGATTACAGCAAAGCAACGCCTAGAAGGACCAGTTAATAACGCACTCATCCAGAAGTTCACTGAGTAGGAGTAAATCACAAAGTAGTAGGTCGAAGCAGCTCGAGCCAAGCTCGAGGTGTTCGAAGTGAAACTGGTTAGACCTGAGTGACTCGGGATGAGTCACAGGTGAGTGTTGGGGGCTTCTTGGCCCTTAACCAAGTTTTGAGGAATACTTGGTCATATTTGACCATTTTCGGTACTTCGACATCTAGTCAAAGAAGGAGTGCATGGCGAAGAGGATATCACAGGATCTCCGCCCCTTTTTAGGGATTTTTTGGATTTTTGGAAATATTGTAATGGGAAAGGGATATTGGCCCTTATTTAGGCCTTTTGTATGTATAAATAGAAGGGTAGGAGATGCGTATGAAGGGGGTGTGTGATGTAAAGTGAATGGCTTAGTGAATAAAGTAGATCTATGTGATCATACATCTGTGTGACTGTAAGATCTATGTGCCTACTATAAGCATTGTAAGTGTTGAGTGCACGGGTTAGGGGAGGACTTAGTGCTTGGATCTACTCAGGGAAAGAGGATCTAGCAAGCTGCACAGATCTCTTTTCCTAGGAGGGGTAGGATCTTGAAGTCTTTGTGCTATAACTTGGTTTACAGAAGATAATAACAGAAGAAGACTTTGTCGACGTAGCCCCAGGGTGGGTGTGAACCACGGTAACTCTGTGTATTGTGCTGATGTGTTTGTCTCTCTCTTGATAAGTGCTCTGATATGTTTAGATAGATCTATTGATGCTTTGTGCTTATGAGATATGAATGCATGATAGATATGATACATAAGATTCTAAGTTCTTAATCTATTAAGTATAACCTATTTGTCATTGCTAAGTGCTAGATCTGAGTAATTATTGCAGTGCTTTGTGCTTTTTGTGAAGTGTATTAATGAATGTATGTTAAGGAATAACTGATGCTAAGTGTGTTGTAAGCAAGATAATCACATATCTGTGTCCCAGCTAAGGTTGTAGACATCTGAGTCCTACAACCACCCCTGCCTCTACCTCAAGTGAGACTTCATCTGCTTCACAGGTGTTTCCAAAAGGGTCGGTAGTTAGGGATTTTTTGGTGCGCTCTTGAGCGTTGAACCCTGGGTTTTCCCCTATGCCAACAATTGTCATTTGCGACTATGCAAGAAATATAACAAATTATTCATTAAGCATAACAATGTCTATTGAAAAGATGATAAAGATAAACATACATTCATCACACAACACAGATGTTACCGTGGTTCACCCCCTCCTGGGATACGTCCACAAAGTTTTGGCTCTTGGCTCTTTTATTATGTTATTTTCGCATCTGCAAAGTCACACACTTTACAATCCTCCATATTCTGGTAAGATCTATATGAGGCAGACTAGATCACAAGAGGCTCCCTAGCCTATGATATAACCCTCAAGATCTACCTTCCTATGTCCTTTCTAGATCAACAGCTTACAAAATAGATCATACAACAGAAAAAAATACATATCGTATCAACTCATGCATAACTACAATAACATACCAATACTCCGAAGCGAACCCCCTATGATACCTAAGCATATATAGTTATACATTTTGGGCTCTTCAATTGTTTACAATACCTTACCAAAACCCTAACCCTATCGCTGTTAGGTCTTCCTCCCATGTGTGTGTGTTGTTCTTCCTTCCATTTGTTGCTTTCGATGCATGCGCACGTGTTGTGCTTCCTTCCAGCTGTCGCTTTCCTCATGCATGCTTTCTTTCCCTGGGCTCTGTTGCATGTGTCTGTGCCTGCGCAGTCTTCTCCTTGAGTGTGTCCATTGTCTGGACCACAATTTTGTCGTTGATCAATTCCACACACTTTGCTTGGGTATGTTCTATTTGTGTCTTGGCTTCTTCTACTTGTGCCAGGACTTCTATTACCCGCTCTTGCGGTGGTTCCATTTGAGCCTGTCGCTCATGTTTCTGGGTTTTCGCAGTAATTAGCTCTGCCTGCAATCTCTTCATGTCCTATGTCCTTTTGACGCGTTCTGTGATTAGTATTTTCTCATGTTGTTGCTTGAGCTCTTGATTGCTGCGCTGATCCATTATTCTTCCTTGTCCCATTGTTGGACCTGTTGATCCTCCTCTAATCTAGTCCAAAGATGTGTTGCTTTATCAAATAAGTCAGTTGCTGGTGGAGTGGTTGGTGTGAGATGTTATCAGATATTCTCTATCTCCTTCTGATATTGATCAATTTTCTGTGCAATCCAATCAATATTTTTTGTTGCTATGATTTCCTCTCTCTGCGCAGCCTGTGGAATCTTCTCGTAAGTTCCTGCCACTTTCTGCTCCAATCCTTTTATGCGCTCCCTTTCCTCCCGGGTCTTAGATTTAGCCTGCTCATAGAATATTTATAGCACGTCTTGTTTGTTTCTTTCCTGCTTCAATTCGGTTAAGTCCTTGCCTGTTTGAGACTGTACCTCATGGTTCATGCTAACCTGTAACCTATGTAGTGCCCCAGCTGGTATCCTTGTCAACACTAGTTCCATTTGGCTTAAGTCCTTCAAGGATGTCTTCCCTGTTAAAACATATTTTAAAATTTTTTAATCTCAAGACTAAAGCCTTCCTTTTTCGGGTTTCGGCTTTTCAAGAAGCATAACCCTCACTTTCATTTCTAAAAGGTCGGTACCAAAATCTCGACAGATTTTATTCTAATAATAATAAAAAGAAAAAAATCAGACTAATAAAAAAGGGGTTTTCGGGATTCGAAGTTTATTAAGAACATAGGTTTTAATACATATCAAATCGTGAAATCCCGATCCCTGATTTCCCGAAAAGTTGAAGTAAATAATTATTAAAATTAAATTAGTTGTATCGCTATTTCGGAAATCGGGATGCAGCGATAACATACCTCTTTTCAACTTGATCCCTGAAATCCCGAAACACGAAATCCCAACTCAAAATCTGTGTTAGTCTAAATTAATTATGTTTTGGAGGTCAATCCTTAATCCTGATTAATTAAATCACTAAAAAGAAAATTCATGGCTTAAGTTAATGATTTCGCAATTTTGAAAATCGGGATTCATCGATGACATACTTACTATCAACACGATCCCTGAAATCCCGAAACGCTTAATACCGATCAATTATTTTGCTAAAACAAATTTAAGTCCTAATTTAATCTTGTCATAATTTCACGATTTCGGAAATCGGGATTCACTGATAACATACCTCTTGTCAACTCGATCCCCGAAATCCCGAAACACGAAATCTTGACTCTTAATCTGTGTTTAGTCTAAATTAACTTTGTTTTGAAAGCATGATTAATGAAAATCAATTTTTTTAGGTTTTGTTCACGTTTCGGTTTCCGATTGAATGAAATGTCCCAAATTTTGAATTCAAAAGCGCCAAAATGCAGCCACTTAAATAAAGAAAACTAGTGATATGTGACACTATTGTGTATCTTACTAAATATCTACTACATTAAATATATTGAATTCTTGTCAGTTGCGTCAGTCCCTTCATTGTTAAATGAATTAAAAGATAATTTGAAGGTCTGTGTTTCGCAACATATTTTGGTTCATACTATCAAGCGTAAGACGCATTCAGCTGAGCTCATACACTCTTTCTCTGTGACAGGTTTTTCATCTAACTTAAAGTCATGGCACCAAAGAAAGCACCAAAGAAGAGTGAAAATACACAGGAAGGAGATATCATATCTGACACTACGCCACACGCTATCGACTCAATTAAATATTGGACACAAATCTCTGAATTCCCAGAATACGAAATTAATAATTCTCCCACTAACTCCGAAAATCACTTCCGGGATGTAGCATAATCAGAGCTTCATAAGATCGCAGCACGCCCTCGGCTCATGGCGCACAACGACATGATCAAATGGTCCTTGGAAAAGGTTGATATTCCAACGAGGAGCATTTTAAATGATCAAGAGGTCGTTGTCGGCTCATTCAGGCCAGAACATATACAATTAATGTATAAGCTCTCACCAAATCCTAAGTACACTTTTAATGCCAAGTTTTTAGCTGAATTTCAAAGGAAAGAGTGTACTCAGGCAGACCGAACTTATCCCGATTTAATTAGAGAATGGTGGAGATGTCCATCAAAGTTTAGGGCTGATACCCATGGGGTTTATGCCATGGCATATTTGAACGAATACATGGTCTATGTAGCCATTATGCTATGTAGACTTTTCAGGAAAAAGGATCCCTGCCATTTTCCTGCAGAATGGGTGCCCTTTTTAGAAGAAGCTTCAAAAGGATACACTTTCAACTGGAATAAGATTCTATCTGATAACCTAGCACAAGAAGTTTCAAATTACAGAGTTGCAAAATCTAAAGGTCAACCAGTGGCCTTTATATGTCAGCGTACATCATGGATGTGATTTTCTTTGTGACTCCATTTCCCTTGATGAATTGGAGTTGGAACATAACTTGCCCCGAGCCCATTCATGAATATCATTCTGCACTTTGGGAAGAAAATTCTAAGGATACATTTTACGAAAATTGTCATTTCGTAATAATTCCAATGCATAAAATGTTTTATGGCTGTGAACCCCCTCGCATTCCTGAGGTAGTCTCAGAAAATCTCAAAGCAATAGCTGACTAGTTTGTTGAAGAAAACTTCTCTTACATTAGGGTTTATGGGTGCTCAATTCCCCCTCACGCACTTCCAAAATTCCTCCTGGACAGACTGGTATTGAGGGAGGTAGCATATCAAATAGTAAAAGGTGGTATTGGGATAGAGCTAAAGGTAGCTTAAAAGAAATCCTGGCCAATCTTCCCTATGTATGTCGGGAAATTTTCATTACTAAACCTTGGCCATTCTAAAGTGGAAGCCGAGGCATTAGAGGAGATTAAACTAGTAGATATTGAGCATAGAAAGCATGACCCTTATCAATTAGTAAGTAGACATTTGATGCACTGTAATTTGAAATCTTATGAACATGAACAATCTTTTTATGATGATATATTCAAGGAGTTTAAAACTTATGAAGAGGTACTGAACAGGGTACGGGCCTTATCACCCAACTTGCAGAATGGTTTTATATCTTTCCAAAGTCACAGGCGAATTTGTTTGCCAAAAATTTTGCAAGGTGAATCCACGACTCCTCCTCCGGAGCAGGAAGGGCCTCCCCCAGGCTTTGAAACAGATGTACAGGAAAAATCTAATACAAAGGGGAAAATGAAGGAGAGTGAAATGCCTTCATAGGAAACAGGAGTCCCTCAAACAGAAAAATCAGAGACAGGGAAAGGAAACGAGTTGGAAACACCCTTAGAAATCCCTGAAAGTTTTCTAAAAAAAGTAGGAGGAACAACATCTACAGAACTTGGAAGTCCCATTACTTCCTTGACTCCATTTCAATCTACTTATGGAAACCCCCACGAGGGAGCTCTATATGTAAGTGATCTTGAGCCTATTTCTAGAGATGAGATTCCTCCTTCCAATTATTTTTTCAGTAAGAAGAGAAAGGCTATCCTAAACCAGGAAATGAATCCTAGAGGAGATATGATGATTAAAAAGCACAAAATCATTGTAGATGGACAAAAACTTAAAGAAGGAGAATTCACTACAGAGATAGCAGGCACAATGGAAGCCTTAGCATCGGAAAATTTATACTCTGTGGGTATTTTGACAACTATGTTGGAGCAGAAAGAATAGATGATAGCTCATCTACAGGATCAATTAAAGGAGACTGAAAGAAATATCAGTTGGGGGATAAAAAAGGGTCTAGAACAAACTAGATTGAATGACATTCAAGAGATTCAGACACTAAAATCAAGCTTAGAGGAAGCAAATCAGAAAATACAGGTCACTCAGGCACAGGTCCTAAAGCAAGAAGAAACAAATAAACAATTACAAGACAAGATTAGTTCCATTTCAAATCAAGTGGTAGAGCTTGAATTTTCCAGGCCCAGGTATTGGGAATACATTTGAAGATAGAAGAGGAACAACAGGGAGTGTTTTTAAATATGGAATTTATTCAGAATTACTTTCAGGAAACAAGTAAATCTTTGGAGAACATTCTCCTGAAAGAAAGAGAAGTGAAAGTAGCCAGGACGACTTTCCAAAAAGCAGTGGCCCTTTCAACAAAGGAGGAGGTCGGAAAGATTCAAAAATTATCTATTTCAGAGCAGGTTAAAGGAGATGTAATACTTAAGGTGTGGGAGGCAGACCTTGCAGAAAACAAAAGAATAACTAGAGAGGTCAATGATGATTGTCAAGGAATTTTTTATCTTTCAGAAAAAGCTTCTTTGAACATTGGAAAAAACAATTGTTCGAGGTTATTAGGAAAAATTAACATTGTCAAGCACCAGCTAAGATTCAAGGAAGATCTGGAGGAAATGCAGGTGGAGATCCCAAAAATCAAGGTAATCAATGTCACCGAAATTGACAAATGGATAGTGATGTCGAACTGAAAGTTGCAAACTATTAAGTTCACAAGGAAGATAATTGAATATCGTCTTCCCGAACTACAGAAAAGATTCTTCATATTTGAGGCAAAAGATATACCAGAAGCTCCCAGAGTTTTGGTGAAGTTTTTGGGAAAATGTATTCGCTGTCTTAAGACAGAAGAAGGAAGTTCGTCAACGTAGACATGAAATACCATTTTGTATATTTTCATTATTGAAATAACCAATCAGTTAGAATAGAAATGTAAACGGTTTGACATTGTTCATTCATGTAACCGTAGTCTTAGGAAGTTAGTTAATCACCAACGGGAAAATATTTGGTGATCATGTATAAATATATTTTCACAAGACTGAAAAAGGGCTTTTTGTTTTGAGGAGAGTCGATTGTATTAAAAGTTTTCGATCCATTGTGATATAAATAATACAGACGAGATTCTGAATTTTGTCAACTTGAAGCTATGTGTTCTTCACCCTGTTTCCAATATTTTTCGTCTTACATTTTTTCTAATGAATGATCAACTATAAGTTTATTTCACACATCTATTGTAGTTTGAATTGATTTGGTTATTAAATTATTTACAGTTTTTCCTCTGTGATTGCTATCAGCAATTTCAAGACCTGTAGGTCATTTGAATGATTATATTGACACTTCATTAGAAATCTCGTTTCCTCTTTATCTCCTATTATAATATGAGATTCTTTCGTGATTAAACCCTCATATTTTCATAGCAGTACTACTTTGTTATTTTACTATTCTCAAAATTGTTTCAAGTATAGGAAACAACATCAACTGTTATTATGCTATTATTTTGAGTTAAAAAACTATTTTTCTCTTTTCATCCCTTAAAAACTAAAGCAACAAATCTTCAAACTTTTCATATTTAAATAAAACTTTATTTTCCATGACTATCCCAAATAATAGACAGCCCAACATAGAACCGGGTCTACAAGATCAAACTAGCATTGCTTTAAACCTGTTTAATACTATTCTGCAAACAGCAACTAACTGGGTTGAATTAGAACATTCATGGGCAGCTATTGAGAGAGATATCAACATCCAAGAACAACGAGAATCTAGACAAAGGCAGTTGAGAAACCAACTCTGATTTATCTTTCATTTTAATTCTTACCCTTTAATTACCTACCTTTACGGATGCCTTGACGGTATACTTTACAGCCTTAAAATATAAACTCAGGAACAACGTCTTTTTGGTGCCGTTGTCGGGGAACGAAGAAGTGAAACTTTTCCTTGGGAAGAACAACATTGACACTTTCTTTCTTTGATAGTGAACAAAGATAGAAAACCTTCTAAGGCTACCTTTATTTTTCACTTGGTGACTCCACAATAAGTAAACTAGCTAGTAGCCAAAAGAACACCAGAAAGAACCCGGACGACAAGCAGACCTCGCCAGTCTCTGATCCAGAAAAGATTTTAAAATCACGAAGATCTCTTAGACGAATCATCTCACCCATACATACTATTTGTCAGCCTGTTTTTACGCAGTTGAACATTTAGGAAACCCTTGAGAGATCTGTCTCTCTTCCCCTATCATACGAAACGTTTTATTTTCCTGAGGAATGTTCCTCAAATTTCTGTGAGCCCTCTCCTCACAGACTCTGAGATTCAACCTCTAATCTATTAATGGCTGCACATGGAGGCGCAGGAGCTGGGGGCGGTGCCCCAGGAGGACCAGCAGGCGGTCAAGTGTCGCTTCCTGGAATATTCGCTAAGATAGCTGCCAGATACGCCCCCCTTGTCCTCCCTGTCCCCCTACATGACCTTCCAGAAAACTATATGAAAAGCCTTCCAAAATTTACAGGGAAAGGAGATTTGACTGCTCAAGAACATATAAATTTCTTCGACCAATTTGACGACATCCTCGGAATTGAACATGAAGATGTCTATTCCAGACTCCTCGTTCAGACTTTCAAAGGACAGGTGAGGACCTAGTTCCAAGCCTTAGCAATCGGATCTCTAAGATCTTATGAAGAACTTGAAAATGCCTTTTTTAGACAATGGGGGGAGAGGAGGGACCACCTCTATTACCTAACTAAATTCAGAGCCCTTAGAAAGAAAAACTCAGAATCTGTTCTAGAATTCACGCAAATATTTAACAAGTTATATAATAAAATCCCAGTTGAAGTCAAACCTTCTCAACCCACAGCAAAGGTGAATTTTGTTGGCGCCTTTGATCCCGATTTCGCCCTATTATTAAGAGAAAGGCAGTCAACAGATCTCATGAAAATGCAATATGATGCTCTTGAGATTGAATCAAACATGATGGCATCAGGGAAATTAAAAGCTAAAATAGAAACCGAGAATAAAGAAAATAGGAAATTCAAAGAACAAGGTGGATCCTCAGGATCGAGTAAATCCTCGGGAGATAAAATAGATGAGATGGCTAGGGTAATTAGAGAACTTTCAAATAAGATCTCAAAAATGGAACTAGATAAATCAAAAAGGGATAATTTTCCTAGGAAGGATTTTAGAAGGAATCATGATCCTCAAGCCCCACAGAAAATAATAAAAAATGAAAATCAAAAATTCCAACCCCCTTCAAAGGTGAAAACTTCATTGGAGAAGAAGACCTAGAAGATTTTGAAGAGTTTGATGAGGATATTAATAATCTTGGCAATGATAATAAATCACCTTATTTATCGAGACAAGATTACGAAAAAACTTTAAATAAGGAAATTAGATTGGAAGACCATGTTAGAAACGATACGTCTGAAGATTTGGCCTATCAGGGTATCGCAGATGATATTATTGTCGAACTTCACAAGAAATATAATTTGAGACCTAGGAACAAGAGTCTTCCAACCACCCCAACAAAAAAGATTTTTCCTAGAGGCGGAACTGATGAAGCAGCTCCAAAGGTTGCTGAGAAAAAAACTGCAAAAAACCAAACCGCTGACACACAGCCTGTCAAGTCAAAGTCAGTAGGAACACCTGCTGAGAAAACACATGATCCTGTGACTGAACCCAAGTCTGCACCACAAAGAAAAGCTAAAAAGAAAGGAATGGAGGCCCCAAACATAGAGAGCGACAAGGTCTTGGGAAATTTTAATCTAGAAAACGAAATAAATAAAATCAAAATCCCTATCCCACTTGTTGAACTGGACAAAAATCCTATATACAGAAAACAAATTGCTAAGATGATTAGCTTTTCAGAAGACGAAAGCCAAGCCGATGTCATCAACTTAGAATATGACAATCCAAACATAGTTTTTGGTCCACATTTCGAAGGTGCGAGAGACACTATTGCCCCCTTCTATATCACGTTGACCTTGTTCGGCCACCTACTTCATAACTGTATGCTAGATTCTGGAGCATCCCACAATGTGATGCCAAAATCCATTATGGAAAAGTTAGGTCTCGAAATCACCAGGCCATATGGAGACTTATATTCATTTGATTCAAGAAAGGTCAAATGCATAGGTATGATTAAAGACCTGGTGGTCAATCTGGCACAAATACCCGCTAAAAGAATTATCATGGACATAGTAGTCGTAAATATCCCTCCTAAATATGGTATGCTATTATCTAGGTCATGGGATGCGAAACTTGGGGGATCCCTCCATCTTGACATGACATATGCTACAATTCCAGTATTTGGGGGACAATACACGCGTCTTTACAGAGAAACTAGGTTGGCGTTCACGGTAGGTGACCCACATAACCCGAGCAACCACCCTGTATATATTGCTGACCAAGATTTAGGAAATTGTATATTATCTATTGATGATGATTTTGAAGTAGATATAGATGAAAGTTGTACGGAAGAAAAAACTGAAAAAGAAAAAATTTAAAAAAATGTATATAGTACTGGTGTATGGAAGATGTATTTTGACGGTGCTTCATCCTTCCTTGGAGATGGAGCTGGGGCACTCCTTGTGGCTCCTGATGATCAATTTGTAATACCCTTTTCATATAGGCTTCAGTGGAATGTGGACTGCACAAATAATGTATGTGAGTATGAAGCCTTAGTGTTCGGGCTAGAAGCTGCCAGGAGAATGAAAATAAAAAACCTCAAAGTCTTTGGTGATGCCAAGCTAATCATTAAACAAGTAAATTGACAGTACCAGGCCAAACATCCTAGGTTGAGGTCCTACAGGATTTGTGTCGGGGATCTGATCAAAAATTTCTTCTCCTCTGTCAAAGTTCATTTCATTCCTCGAAATGAAAACCAACAGGCTGATGCGTTAGCCAAGGCAGCCTCAACTTTCACACCTCCCATCGCATTTAAACTAAAGTACCACATACAAATGAGGCACTGACCTTCTATACCAAATAACATATAGCATTGGCAAGTCTTTGAGGATGATGAACAGCTTCGCAAATTTTTGGAATCTATAGACGAGTTTGTTGAAACGCATGCTGACCAAGAAAACCAAAACGATCCTATTTGGATCATGCAGTAAGGGGAGGATCCTCAAGAGTTCCATGATAAAATCATGAATCATCGAATGCTTGTTCTTAAAAATAACCAGATCCCCAAGGGTCTGATTCCCTTGGAAATATTATTCAATCAAGATGATATCCCTTCAAAATCCACTCTACAGCCTCAACCTGAAGAAGTTGAAGATTGTGACATAGGTATTAAAGAAAACCCTCGGTTGGTGAAGCTATCCAAGTATCTGTCCCCTGAAACCAAAAATAAATACAGATATTTTCTTAGAAAGTACAAAGACGTTTTCGCTTGGTCATATGAAGAGTTGAGAACCTATGACACCTCTATGATTGAACATAAGATACCCCTGAAACCTGGTGTCAAACCCTTTAGACAAAAACTCAGACAAATTAATCCTATTTTATTGCCTGTGATCGAAAAGGAAGTCAAAAATCTCTTAGATGCAAAGATAATCGTACCACTGAGATACTCAGATTGGGTAGCAAACCTGGTCCCGGTTAGAAAGAAAAATGGGGAAATTAGAATGTGTGTCGATTTCAGAAATCTTAATAAGTCATTCCTCAAAGATAATTACCCCCTACCCAAAATGGATCATGTTTTAGAAAAAGTAGTTGGGGAAAATAGGATGTCAATAATCGACGGCTTTTCAGGGTATAATCAAATCGTCGTATGTGAACACGATAAAGAAAATACAGCCTTTACCACCCCTTGGGGTACATTTATGTATGATAAGATGCCTTTTGGTTTGATGAATGCAGGTGTTACTTTCCAATGGTCTATGGATATCACTTTCATTGGCGAAAGAGACAAATTTGTGGTTATCTATCTTGATGATCTAACCATTTTTTCTAAATCTGATGAAGATCATCTAATACATCTCAAGTAGACGTTTTAAAAATGCCGCAAATTTGGTTTGTCTTTAGACCCCAAAAAGTCTCACTTCGTTATGCAAGAAGGTAAACTTTTGGGCCATATTGTGTCTCGAGATGGAATTAGAATTGACCCTAAAAGAGTTGAAGCTATAGACACAATAAATATTCCTAGGAATGTAAAAGAGATTCAATCATTCTTAGGAAAAATAAATTTTTTAAGAATATTTATTCCAAACTTTGCTGACATCGTGAAATTGATCACAGCTATGTTAAAGAAAAAAAGTGAAGTGAAATGGACAGCAAAGGCCAAAGCATCGTTTGCCCGCATAAAGAAGGTTATAAGCGAGGCACCCGTACTAGCAAGCCTTGATTATCTAAAGGATTTTCTTATTTTCTCATTCGCCTCCGAACACACACTCGCCGCGGTTCTCCTCCAAAAAAATGAAGAAGGTTTCGAGCAACTGATAGCCTTTTTCAGCAAAAGTCTTAGAGATGCCGAACTTAGATATAATATAATGGAAAAACAAGCATATGCTA
>SNQJ01S0066420.1:24402-42254 GCA_010110895.2 Picea sitchensis | reverse complement strand
AATTCAGTTTGACAGTGATGGCAAAAGAGGACGGTGGCTTGCCAAAATTCAAGAATTCGATTTGGAGATTAAACCAATGAAACGAGTGAAGGGGCAGGGTTTAGCTAAATTCTTAGCTGAATCAAATTTCAGAGCTCTCAGGATAAATGGCTTACAGAGAATTGAAGAGTGTGTGGACATGAATGAACTGATGAACAAATAGTTGAAATCAGAATCGAAGAGAAATTTTCTTCATCAAATTGGTACAAAGACATAGTGTCCTACCTTTTGACTTTGAAGTGCCCGAGTGACTTACCCCCATCCAAAGCCAGAAAATTGAAGTTGCATGTGGTCAAATACTGTATATCCAAAAGACAATTATATTGGAAGGACCCACTTGGCTTCCTGTTGGTTTGTTTGGTCGAATCAAAAATAGAAAAGGTTATAAGCCAATTTCAAGAAGGAGTATGTGGAGGACACCACGCCTGGAGGGCAATGGCTTATAAGATCCTGAGGGAAGGGTATTATTGGCCCAAAATTTTCTCGGATGTCAATGCCAAGGTTTGAACTTGCAACCCTTGCCAATTGTTCATAGGTAAGCATAAGCTCCCAGCGATGCCATTGGTTCCAGTCAAAACGAAAGCTCCTTTTCAGCAATGGGGATTAGATTTCATAGGAAAAATTAATCCTGATACTAGCACTCAGCATAGATGGATCCTGACTACAACAGATTACTTCACCAAATGGGTGGAGGCTATCCCAACCAGAAAGGCTACAGATTCGGTGGTAATAGATTTTTTAGAAGAGAATATTTTATCTAGATTTGGCTGCCCCCAAAATATAGTCACAGATAACGCTCGAGCCTTTAAATCTATGGCTATGGTCAGTTTTTGCGAAAAATATAATATTGTGCTTAGTCATTCCACTGCATATTACCCCCAGGGAAATGGGTTGGTTGAGTCTTCAAACAAGATCTTAATCAATATAATTAAGAAAGTGTTGAGCGAAAACAAGAAATCCTGGCATGTGCATTTAAAATACGCTCTGTGGGCAAATTGGATAGGCACGAAAAAGTCTATCGGCACTTCTCCTTTCCAAATGGTATATGGGACAGATGTAGTATTACCTATAAATCTAGCGCTTCCTATAATGAAACTTTGGAAAGATGAGAAGGAAGAACCAAATCCTGTCACAAGAAGGATAAATCAGCTGATTGAAGTCCAACAGCACAGGGTCGAAGTGGATGAAAGGTTGCAAAAATACTAGGACGACATGAAAACACTATTCGACCATAAAGCCAAAGACAAAGATTTTCTCCCGGGAGATTTGGTTTTAAAATGGGATGCAAGGAAGGAAGACTTGGCAAAACATGGTAAATTTGATCACATCTGGTACGAATCGTTCAAGGTAACAGCCCCTAAAGGAAAAAATCCATTTCTGTTAGAGAATTTGGATGGTAAAGTCCTCAATTCCCCTGTCAATGGGCGTTATTTAAAACACTATATGGAATAATTGATTTTCAAAATTCCCACTGCATATACCGTTTGATTTTTCTTTTTATTTCATAATTTTATTTAGTAAGTCTACTTTCAAAATAAAAATAAAAATAAAAATAGGTTAATGTTTTTCTAGAAATAGGAAGATAAAATTTTCAATGTATTCAAATCTTTTAAAATCCCTGATACTCTTCGTTATGTTCCTTTACAGGATCCTGTCTTGCATCTCAACAAGTGAAAGTAGCAAACAGACAGCCTTATAGCAGAAGATAAATTTGCCGAAAATAGGTGATAAATAATATTTTACGTTATTTCAAAAGAGAACAAAAATGGTAAGGTAAAGGTGTGAATTCCAGAAAAGTCTGTTTTTTTTCAAACAAAGGTTTTTTATAAAAAGTGTGATGATTGTCTCGTAAGGGTGATAGGTCACTAAAAGAATGATTTCAAAATCTAGGCCCTAAGAGTTTCACCTAGAATAAGATAAGAGGTATTTAAAATAAACAAAAAAAATGAAAAGCATCTCCGAGAAAGAGTTCCAAGAGTTGGGTTCAATTTATGACCTTTGTTTTTCGATTTCCAGGTTTTTCTACGTCTCCCCTTCCTACCCGCAGTTTTGTCTTCTTAAAAAACCAAGCTTCTTTTCGGGTTTCCCACAGAGGGAGAAGAGATTATGTCTTAACTTTTGAAGCTAAAAAACAGTTCTTAAAAGGTAGACCATTCCTCATAACTCCTCACTCTCCGACTAAACAAAGTTATGCTTAGGCCGATCCTGACTCTCCTAGGTTTCTTAATAGTTTTCTAAGGATTTAAGCTTGCTCGAAGGAAGACCCCTGGAATTAATCTTCCCCTTTTCTCTGCGGACTAAGGTGTTTTGAAAGTTAAGAGAAGGTTGGTCTAGAGTAATCAAAACAAGTTGACAGACCTACACTGCAATTTTTACACAGATACCATCCCTGGTATATTAAGTACCACTGATTTCCCCCACTTCGTATTCAAAAACTAAAATATAAGACAGATGGTGAAAGGAAATTCATATTTGATTGCCCCCATCTAGTCCAAAATACGATGAAAGGAAATTCATTTAAATGATTTCCCTTGTCTTAGTAAAAAGGGACAGATAACTTCACCAGGGTACTGAACAGGCTCGTTGGTAGTGAAGCAATATCTGAGGTTAAGTGCATAATTAGGATTCAAAGTGGTGAAAGGAAATTCAGTAAAAAGGGACAGATAACTTCATCGGGGTACTGAACAGGCTCATTGGCAGTGAAGCAATATCTAAGGTATATGTAAGGTTGTCATACTTAAATATCACTCTACTCTAGTTACCAGTTTTTTCGAAACCGGATTTGCATCCCAAGTCCAGACAGGGCTCCCCAATCAAAAATATGAATTTTGCTTTGTTTGATGCAAGTCGAAAGCCAAAAAATCTGTTGGGTTTCCTAGGATTGTTTTGATCATCTTAACGCTAACTTAATTTTAGTAATGAGAAGGAGAAGATCATGAATGGGACTACAGCTGAGTTTACAACAAATGAGAGTTTTGAAAAGATTTTCAGAAGTAAGGATGAAATCTCTTTTCCCTCTGTATCCCCTTCATTAGAAATTTATGCAGAGATAAGCCCTTGACTCCATTAACCCAATAAAGGCACTAAGTCTACACGTTCTCCTCGTCCCACAGGGAGATGAGGTCCCCAATTGGAGCCTATGTTAAAACATATTTTAAAAAATTTTAATCTCAAGACTAAAGCCTTCCTTTTTCGGGTTTCGGCTTTTCAAGAAGCATAACCCTCACTTTCATTTCTAAAAGGCCGGTACCAAAATCCCGAAAGATTTTATTCTAATAATAATAAAAACCAAAAAATCAGACTAATAAAAAAGGGGTTTTCGGGATTCGGAGTTTATTAAGAACATAGGTTTTAATACATATCGAATCGCGAAATCCCGATCCCCGATTTTCTGAAAAGTTGAAGTAAATAATCATTAAAATTAAATTAGTCGTATCGCTATTTCGAAAATCAGGATGCAGCGATAACATACCTCTTGTCAACTCGATCCCCAAAATCCCGAAACGTGAAATCCCGACTCAAAATCTGTGTTATTCGAAATTAATTCTGTTTTGGAGGTCAAACCTTAATCCTGATTAATTAATTTACTAAAACAAAAATTCACAGCTTAAGTTAATGATTTCGCAAATTCGGAAATCGGGATTCATCGATGACATACTTCCTGTCAACACGATCCTCGAAATCCCGAAACGCTTAATACCGATCAATTATTTTGCTAAAACAAATTTAAGTCCTAATTTAATCTTGTCGTAATTTCACGATTTCGAAAATCGGGATTCAGTGATAACATACCTCTTGTCAACTTGATCCCCAAAATCCTGAAACACGAAATCTTGACTCTTAATCTATGTTTAGTCTAAATTAACTTTGTTTTGAAAGCATGATTAATGAAAATCATTTTTTTTAGGTTTTCTTCACGTTTCGATTTTCGATTGAATGAAATGTCCCGAATTTTGAATTAAAAGCGCCAAAATGCGGCCACTTAAATAAATAAAACTGGTGATATGTGACACTAATGCGTATCTTACTAAATATCTACTGCATTAAATATATTGAATTCTTGTCAGTTGCGTCAGTCCCTTCATCATTAAATGAATTAAAAGAGAATTTGAAGGTCTGTGTTTCGCAACATATTATGTTTCATACTATCAATCATAAGACACATTCAGCCGAGCTCATACACTCTTTCTCTGTGATAGGTTTTCCATCTAACTTAAAGTCATGGCACCAAAGAAAGCACCAAAAACGACTGAAGATACACAGGAAGGAGATATCATATCTGACACTATGCCACACACTATCGACTCAATTAAATCTTGGACACAAATCTCTGAATTCCTGGAATATGAAATTAAGAATTCTCCCACTAGCTCTGAAAATCACTTGCGGGATGTAGCAAAATCAAAGCTTCATAAGATCGTGACACACCCTTGGCTCATGGCATACAACGACATGATCAAATGGGCCTTGGAAAAGGTTGATATTCCGACGAGGAGCATTTTAAATGATCAAGGGGTCATTGTCGGCTCATTCGGGCCAGAACATATACAAGTAATGTATAAGCTCTCACCAAAAACTAAGTACACTTTTAATGCCAAGTTTTTCGTTGAAATTCAAAGGAAAGAGTGTACTCAGGCAGACCGAACTTAGCCCGATTTCATTAGAGAATGGTGGATATGTCCATCAAAGTTTAGGGCTGATACCCATGGGGTTTATTCCACGGCATCTTTGAACAAATACATGGTCTATGTAGCCATTATGCTATGTAGACTTTTCAGGAAAAAGGATCCCTGCCATTTTCCTACAGAATGGGTGCCCTTTTTAAAATAAGCTTCAGAAGGATACACTTTCAACTGGAGTAAGATTCTGTCTGATAACCTAGCACAAGAAGTTTCAAANAAAATCTAAAGGTCAACCAGTGGCCTTTTATATGTCAACGCACATCATGGATGCGATTTTCTTTGTGACTCCATTTCCCCTGATGAATTGGAGTTGGAACATAACTTTCCCCAAGCCCATTCATGAATATCATTCTACACTTTGGGAAGAAAATGCTAAGGATGCATTTTACAAAATTTGTCATTTTGTAATAATTCCAATGCATAAAATGTTTTATGGCTGTGAACCCCCTCACATTCCTGAGGTTGTCTCAGAAAATCTCAAAGCAATACCTGACTGGTTTTTTGAAGAAAACTTCTCTTATATTAGGGTTTATGGGTGCTCAATTCCCCCTCACGCACTTCTGAAATTCCTCCCGGACAAACTGGTATTGAGGGAGGTAGCATATCAAATAGTAAAAGGTGGTATTGAGATAGAGCTAAAGGTAGCTCAAAAGAAATCCTGGCCAATCTTCCCTGTGTATGTCAGGAAATTTTCATTACTAAATCTTGGCCATTCTAAGGTGGAAGCTAAGGCATTAGAGGAGATTAAATTGGTAGATATTGAGCATAGAAAGCATGACCCTTATCAATTAGTAAGCAGACATTTGATGCACTGTAATTTGAAATCTTATGAACATGAACAATCTTTTTATGATGATATATTCAAAGAAGTTAAAACTTATGAAGAGGTATTGAACAGGGTATTGGCCTTATCACCCGACTTGCAGAATGGTTTTATATCCTTCCAAAGTCACAAGTGAAGTTTTTTTCCAAAACTTTTGCAAGGTGAATCCACGACTCCTCCTCCAGAGCAGGAAGGGCCTCCCCCAGGCTTTGAAATAGATGTACAGGAAAAATCTAATACAAAGGGAAAAATGAAGGAGAGTGAAATGACTTCACAGGAAACAGGATTCCCTCAGACAGAAAAATCAGAGACAAGGAAAGGAAAGGAGTTGGAAACACCCTTATAAATCCCTGAGAGTTTTCCGAAAAAAGTAGGAGGAACAACATCTACAGAACTTGGAAGTCCAATTACTTCCTTGACTCCATTGCAATCTACTTATGGAAACCCCCATGAGGGAGCTCTATACGTAAGTGATCTTGAGCCTATTTCTAGAGATGAGATTCCTCCTTCCAATTATTTTTTCAGTAAGAAGAGAAAGGCTATCCTAAAACAGGAAATGCATCCTAGAGGAGATATGATGATTAAAAAGCACAAAATCATTATAGATGGACAAAAAATTAAAGAAGGAGAATTCACTACAAAGATAGAAGGCACAATGGGAGCCTTAGCATCGACAAATTTATACTCTCTGGGTAGTTTGACAACTATGTTGGAGCAAAAAGAACAGATGATAGCTCAGCTACAGGATCAATTAAAGGAGACTGAAAGAAATATCAGCTGGGGGATAAAAAAGGGTCTAGAATGAGCTAGATTGAATTACATTCAAGAGATTCAGACACTAAAAGCAAGCTTAGAGGAAGCAAATCAGAAAATACAGGTCACTCAGGCATAGGTCCTAAAGAAAGAAGAAATAAATAAACAATTACAAGATCAGATTAGTTCCTTTTCAAATCAAGTGGTAGAGCTTGAAATTTTCCAGGCCCAGGTATTGGGAATACATTTGAAGATAGAAGAGGAACAACAGGGAGTGTTTTTAAATCTGGAAGTTATTCAGAATTACTTTCAGGAAACAAGTAAAGCTTTGGAGAACATTCTCCTGAAAGAAAGAGAAGTGAAAGTAGCCAAGATGACTTTCCAAAAAGCAATGGACCTTTCAACAAAAGAGGAGGTCGGAAATATTCAAAAATTATCTGTTTCAGAGCAGGTTAAAGGAGATGTAATACTTAAGGTGTGGGAGGAAGACCTTGTAGAAAACAAAAGAATAACCAGAGAGGTCAATGATGATTGTCAAAGAATTTTTTATCTTTTAGAAAAAGCTTCTTTGAACATTGGAAAAAACAATTGTTTGGGGTTATTAGGAGAAATTAACATTGTCAAGCACCAGCTAAGATTCAAGGAAGATCTGGAGGAAATGCAGGTGGAGACCCCAAAAATAAAGGTAATCAATGTCACCGAAATCAACAAATGGATAATGATGCCGAACTTAAAGTTGCAAACTATTAAGTTCACAAGGAAGATAATTGAAGATCGGTTGCCCGAACTACATAAAAGATTATTCATATTTGAGGCAAAAGATATACCAGAAGCTCCCAAAGTTTTGGTGAAGTTTTTGGGAAAATGTATTCACTGTCTTAAGACAGAAGAAGGAAGTTCGTCAACGCAGACATGAAATATTGTTTTGTATATTTTCATTATTGAAATAACAAATTAGTTAGAATAGAAATCTAAACGGTTTGACATTGTTCATTCATGTAACTGTAGTCTTAGGAAGTTAGTTAATCACCAACGGGAAAATATTTGGTGATCATGTATAAATATATTTTCACAAGACTGAAAAAGGGCTTTTTGTTTTGAGGAGAGCTGATTGTATTAAAAAAATTTGATCCATTGTGATATAAATAATACAGATGAGATTCTGAATTCTGTCAACTTGAAGCTATGTGTTCTTTACCCTATTTCCAATATTTTTCAATATTTTTCTTCTTACGTTTTTTCTAATGAATGATCAACTATAAGTTTATTTCACACATCTATTGTAGTTTGAATTGATTTGGTTTTTAAATTATTTACAGTTTTTTCTCTGTGATTGCTATCAGCAATTTCAAGACCTGTAGGTCATTTGAATGATTATATTGACACTTCATTAGAAATCTTGTTTTCCTCTTTATCTCCTATTACAATATGAGATTCTTTTGTGATTAAAGCCTCATATTTTCACATCAGTACTACTTTGTTATTTTACTATTCTTAAAATTATTTCAAGTACAGGAAACGGCCTCAATTGTTATTATGCTATTATTTTGAATTCCAAAACTCTTTTTCTCTTTTCATCCCTTAAAAAATAAAGCAACAAATCTTCAAACTTTTCAAATTTGAATAAAAATTTATTTTCCATGACTGTCCCAAATAATACACAACCCAACATAGAACTGGGTCTACAAGATCAAACTAGCATTGCTTTAAACCTGTTTAATACTATTCTACAAATAGAAACTAACTGGGTTGAATTAGAACATTCATGGGCAGCTATTGAGAGAGATATCAGCATCTAAGAACAACGAGAAGCTAGACAGAGGCAGTTGACAAACCAACTCTGATTTATCTTTCATTTTGATTCTTACCCTTTAATTACCTACCTTTACGGATGCCTTGATGGTATACTTTATAGCCTTAAAGTATAAACTCAGGAACAACATTCCCCACAATTTCGTCCATGCGCAACATACTATGGGTGATGTGGAATGTTACATGTGGCTGCAGTATTGCCTGGAATGAATCTTGTTCTTTTTCTTGCACTCTTTCCCCTATTTACGGTACTAATGGTTCAGTCCCCCTGTTGTTGGTTGTCTTCCCTTCCCCGATTTGCTTGAGGAACTACCGCGTGTCTGCCAGTTCCTCCTGAATCCTATCCCTGTGGTGTGCCACATGGTCGAAGTCCTTGGATAGATAGTCCTGGACCATTTGGGCTATCATCTCCCCATCATCGTCTGTGATCGTATACTCTAGAGGTGTTCTTTGGGCCTTTGATTTCTTGTGCATGCCTCCTGGCTACGTGGATGGCCTCTTTTTTCCCCCTACTTCCTATGGGTTGGGACTTGTTGTGGTCTCTTGCACTCCCTCAGCCTATTTATGTTGTTCTTTGGTCGGCTACATATTCTCCTTTTTCCCCTTCTGGGTCCCTTTCTTCATTGGCCCTTCATTCATCTGTGTTGTCTTACCCTAGCCCGTTCTTCGTCTCTTGGGCACTTAGATTTCTAGAGGTTGCGTTTCTCCCTGTCCTACCTCTTCTTCTACTATTCTTTCTAGCAATTCCTGGGTCATGGTTGGAATCCTCCATTCATCAGCCCATTCATCGATGACCATGTCAATGTCACCCTATGTGATACAATAGTTCATCTGTAGCCACTTCTTATCAGGATCCTTCCTCGCCTATATCCACATTGTATCTTGTGTGGCCCTGAAGTTAGCAATGTTCCCATATCACGCGACAGCCTCTGGTGTTATTCTCCACATCTTGAAGATGGATTCTTGTAGGTCGCATAGGTATCCTTCAAAGATGGACTCATTCATCCTCTTGTGACTAGCACTCGACGTTTCCTTTAGCAGTGAGTACCTATTTCCCTGGTTTGGCTTGGGTCTGGTACAAAAAGTTACGTACCTTAGTTCCCTCCATCCCATAAAGGCTATCAATGTGATCATCCATGAATAGTGAAACTATGTTCCTATATCTTGCACATCCTTGCAGTCATCCAAGAACAAGTTCAAGAGGTATGGTTCCCAGCTCATTGTAGTGCCTTATGCACATTGATCTGCAACTGTGACAACTCCAGCTGGAACTTCCTCCTTGCAACATTTTCTTAGCATCTTACAGGCCAAGATTTTCACTCCCAGTTGTGTTGCGACATCGTTGATCCTCTTGATGATGATCCCTCTTGCCCCTCTATCGGTACCATACTTCTTCTTCATCTCTTCGGCTAGTGTCTTCTCTCTGGCTTTGTCATCCAGAAACTGCACGAGATCCATACCCCAAATTGGTAACCCTATTATATTCGTGATAAACTCAGTGTATATTGAGACGAGCTTATCCAACCATATGTCTCCACCATGTGTAACTGCTAACAATTGTTTGACGCATGTGGTTGTGTGTTGACCTCTACCAAAATGTGGTAGGTCCAATAGACCTAAAATCTTATTTTCTCCAACCCGGTTTCCCATTGGAGTGGTTATTCTATCGGTTCCCCAACCTTATTTATGCATGTAGTCTGTAATAATACCCTCTTCACAAGTTCTAGGAACTTGTCTTTGTCTGCTACATTGTGGTCAGAGTATTTGAGCTTCCCTATATATCCTAGCAGGTCTAGTCCTACCTGTACCTTAGTTGGTATGCGCGATAGAACAATTTCTATTGCAGGTTTCTTGTGAGGTGACCTGGGTATCTGTATCTTTTCTTTCTTTGGCAGTGGTGGTTGGCTTGAAGTTCCAGTGGCTTTCAGTTTTTCCTTAATATACCATTTCGGCCAAGCTAAGACGTCTTCAACTGTCCCTTATACTGGGTTGTCTGATATGGTCATCTGTGACTCGTTTGGCTCAACTAATGGCTTCCAAATCAGCATTGTTCCATTAACTCTCAGAGTTGCTTCGACGTTCTTCAGTTGCACCTCCTTTAGGGTTTTTGTTTCATGGTTCTATGGCTCCTGTATTTCCGCTGGTATCTCCTTACTCGTGCCCTCCGATGCTGTCTATTAGATTTCTACCAGTATAGGTGTACGGTTCACTGGTGCTATGTCTGGGGATGGGATTTTTTCAATATCAACGATCTTCGATGTCTTTTGTTCACCTTCTTCCACCTGTCCTCGTGACCTGGTCTGAAATCTAGTTTTCCTGGTGGTCTGGCTTGCTTCTACTTGCTTGGGCGGTGCCATGGCAGTGAATGTCAAATGTCTACTGGATTCGAACAATCTATGTGATCTCTGTAAAGTCACATTTTTCTCTTTAGCCTCTGTCGTTCTTTGTCTATTCTCTTTTCATGAATAGACTATTGGCTCACGCGTCTATGTGTTGTATGGCTTTCCCATGAAGCTTGTCAAGGACACTTCCTTGATTATGGGTTTAATGCACCATAATTATTGATTCAATGCATATTCAGCGGTTTCTTACTTTCCATTATTCCTTCTTTGTCGACTCCAGTTGGCATGATTAATGTGATGTCCCATCGGTCCTTTTCGGCCTTCAATTCTGCCTAACATTGTCTTATCGTACTGCTTTTGTCGACTTTCCTTTTCCTGCTTGTTTCCCTTTATATGTGACCATTGTCCTTATCCTCATCAAATTTTTGTTTCTAAGTTTGTGTAGCCTCTCCTTCTTTGGTGCATTGTGCCCTCTTTGGTTCTTTCCTTTTGGTTCTCTTTCGTTATACATTTTTTTTTTTTTTACTGCGCGGTGGCTGGTCGACTATCCTTGTAGAGCTTCAGTCGTCTCCCATTGTTCATTCCTTTGAGTTTTTCACCTGATAAGTCTCTTAGTTGTACATCTCCTCCATATATGAAAGGTTTTACCTCATATGGTCCTAACCAATGCATTCTGAGCTTTCCTGGGTGTTGAAACGATTTGTTTTCATACATCAGTACTAGGTCTCCTTCCTTGAACGTTTTCTTCTTGATGTGTCTATTGTGCTAAGATTTATCTATGGATTTTTGAACTTGTTGGCAGAATCCTGCCAAGATTTTTTCTTCCTCCATGTTTAGTAAATGATTCAATCTCTCTTGTACTATGCCTCGTTCTGTCATTTGTGTGATGGATGCTACACGCAATCTTGGTACTAAAAATTCTAATGGCACTACTGCTTCCTAGCCATAAACCAATTTAAATGGCATGTTCCCTGTCAAATTTCTACATGTAGTCATGTAGGCCCATAATATTGTTGGTACTTTGAGGTCCCAATCGTCCCTATTGACGTTACAGTTCTTTGTCAGCGTGGTCTCCAATATTTTGTTGAATGCTTCCACTGTGCCATTCACCTGTGGGTGATATGGTGTGCTCTTCTAGTGATGGACTTCAAACTCTTCAGTCATCGCATTGATGGTGTTGTTTATGAAGTGCATGCCATGGTCGCTCATCAAAACTCTTCGGCATCCAAATCAATTGATTACTTTCTCAAATAAAAAGTGTGTTGTTGTTTTTGCACTGCAATCCTTCACTGGTGCGGCTTCTACCCATCTTGTTAGATATTTCATCACGGTGATAATGTACCTAACTCTTGTTCTTTTTGTTGGTGGGTTGATTGGTCCCACAAAGTCTATTTCCCATTTGTTGAATTCTTGTAATGTTACTTGTGGTCGTAATTGCATCTCGTGTCTTATGTTGGGTTTGCCTACCCTTTGACAGACATCGCATCTTTGTAAGTACTCCTTCGAGTCTTTTTGAATTGTTGGCCACCATAGTCCTACACGCAATACTTTCTGTGTGGTAGATTTACCTTCATAATTCCCTCCTGCTATTCCCTCATGGGCTTCTGCTAACACCCTTGGTATTTCATGTTCTAGAACATATCTTTGCAAGATTTTGTTTGCGCCCATCTTGTATAAGTGCCCTACAATCAGTTGATACTCTGTCACACGGACTACCAGGTTTTTCTTCTTTGTGGTGTTATATTCTTGTGGCACAGTACCTGTACTCAAGTATTGAATGATGTTTGTGAAGTGTTCATTAGCAATGTGTACAGAGAATAACTGTGCATCCAGAAAGTTGTCTTCTAAGTTCATAGGTTCTTATCCATTGGTGACTCTTGATAGGTGGTCAGGTCCTGTGTTCAATTTTCCTGGCTTGACTATTACTTCAAAGTCAAATTCTTGGAATAGTAGTAACCATATATAGATTCTCCCCCCCAACACTGGATTGTTGACTAGGTATTTCAAGGCTGAGTGATCTGTGAAAATCTTAAAGTGTTTTCCCAATAAGTAGTGTATGAACTTTTGTAGTGCATAGACCATAGCTAGGCCTTCTCTTTCTATTGTGTTATAGTTCTAGTCTGAGTCTGATAACTTTTTTCTTGCAAATTCTATCAGGTGATCCAAGTCTCCCACTCCTGGCTGTGCCAATATAGCTCCAAGTGTTATGGCTGATGCATATACATGAAAGTGGAATGTCTTCTCCCAGTCTGGAAATAAAAATATCGGCACAGTGACCATCTTTTCCTTCAGGGTATCCAGATCATGTTGGCACTCAGCGTTCCACTGAAACTTTGTATCTTTTCTTAACAACTTTTCCATTGGTGTAGTAATCTGCGCATATCCTTTGCTAAATTTCTAGTAGTATCATGTGTGTCCTAATGTCGCTCTTAGCTGATGAACTATTTTTGGTGGTGATAAGTTAACAATTATTTTGATATTTGCAGGATCTACAAGTAACCCTTGTTTGCGTACTATATGGCCCAATAGTATCCCAAACGGTGTTCCAAATATGAATTTCTTTATGTTCAGTGATATCTGACATTGTCTGCATCTTTCTAACATTAGTGGTAAGACTTATACATGGTCTTTCAACAAACTGTAAATTGTCCAATCATCCAAGTATACTTCGAGAAACTGGTGGATGAATTCCTTAAACGTTGCGATGACTACTCTAGAAAATATTGGTGGTGCATTCTTCAGTCCAAACGGCATAATTGTGTATTGGTAAGATCCCCATTCTTTCGTAAATGTTGTCTTGTATATGTACTCTTGTGCTATCTTGATCTAATGGTAGCCTGAGAATCCATCAGTGAATGAGTAAGCTTCATGTCCACCTACCTTCTCTAACACTTCATCCATGAAAGGTGTAGGGAACGGGTCATGTAGGCATGCATCGTTCAACTTCCTCAAGTCGATGCATATCCTTATGCCTCCTTGTTTTTTTTCTTGTACAACCATTGGTCTTATCCACTCATATTCTTCAAATGGTTCGATGATGTCGACTTTGAGCATTCTATCTATCTCATCTTTGAATTTCTTCTTATATATTGGGTTCAGTCTATATGTTCATTGTCTGATTGATCTTGCTTCAGGTCTGAGTGGTATCTTCATCTCTCCTAGCTCTCTGGCTATACCCTTCATATCTGTAAATGTTGTGGTTGTACTCACGCTGTTGAAGGAAAATATCCCTACAGACAAGTATATCTCCTCTTGAGAGCTAGACTCTTAACTCTTAAGACAGAAGATGCTTATCATGGACACTGACTTTCTTTTAGGTCTAGATAAACTAATGTGTGAGGAGGAAGGAGAAAAGAGGTACCTTTTATCGGTGTTTGTCCCTGCACGGTCCGAGTTGAGCTCCAATCTTACGCTCCTCGATAAGCCCTGTAGACAAACAAAAGTACAAACAACTTCCTACTCTATTGAGATTAGCTCAAAATAGACCTATCTATTAGAGACAAATTCATGTGAGATCAAACACAGATTTGAAAGAAACAGGCCAAGCATATTATATTAAAGAGAACAACAATGAATAATGCTTACAGCCATAGATGCGAGTGTAGCAGCTTCATCAAGCCTTCCTCATCCAAAGCCTTGCTCAAATAGTCCACCCACCGAATGTTGATGTTCTGAAAGACACCTTCTTCATGAGATCATAGGTTAGATGCTTCACAATTCTTCCCCCCCTTTTCACCATGAGAAGGCTTGTTTAATTAGGCTTAGAGAGGCCTAACTACTTGAGATATATTTGGGGTGAGTTGAGGATTTTCCTCCTTTAGTTATGGATCTACCCTAAGATCATGGCTTGACCAAGGATTTGAATCCAACTGCCTTCAGATATTGAGGGGATCTTTCCCTCATTCTTCTCAACAAACCAATTTTCACCTAGAATAGGTAGCACTCCCCCAAAAGGGGCATCAGAGCATTATAGTGCTCCCAAAGAGAAGGCAAGTAAGCATTGGTGTTATAATGCTCCCCCAGAAGGGTGGACAGAGTGTTATAATGCTCCCTAACAATGTATAGGGGAGCACTCCTCCCTAAAACTCAATTTTTAGTGTTTCTCTCAATGGTAGGAGACTTGTATTTATAGTAGACCGAATCCTCCTCTTCATAACTAATCTTTGAGGTGTCTTAAGTGTCCCTGTCATGTTATTGGAGGCATGACATAGGCAAGAAGGTGGTATGATTTCAGCAACACTTATACACTTGCAGTCAAGATGTGACACTTGCGACACTTGAAATGACAACACTTGTGACACTTGCGAAGTGAGTAATTTTGAGGTGTAACAGATTGCCCCCCAAAGTATGAAGTTAGAAGACGAGAATTGATAACTGAAATACTTTGCAGACTTTCAAGCAAGGGTGCGAGCTCAGAGAACTTGACAAAAGCTGCACACAACCATCAAACAAATGTTAAGACATGCTTCAAACCCAAGGAAGGCATACCTATGCTTGAGTGATAGAGACTTTCAAGGTATGTCCGCCATAAATACACTGTGGATCCATAATTATATTGATAAAAGGTATAGCCACCGAAAATACACTGTGGATCTATACTCTCATGACCTGAACTGATCGTAGCCACGAAGAATACACAGTGGATCTATGAGATGACAAGACATAGCCACGACCAATACAAAGTGGATCTATGTGACAGTATATGTATCATTGTTCAAGAGAAACTCTGTTGCAACCTAGGCAAAGTACATATCAGAGTGATCACCCAAACCAGGGTCTTCTTACCGATCCCGATGTAGCATGAATATAACCATGTGAATAGATTTCCTGATGTCGAACATGGAAGAAACCACTTGATTACCGGTCAATGATGTATACCGTTAACAAGCGTGAGGGAAATCACCATTAATGTCAATGATTCCCAAGGTACTCTAGTACATTCCAACTAATGTGAATGGATGAGCTGAAGTCGAACATCTGTGGAATCATCTGATTAGAGGTCAATGATGTAAACCCACTGTCGAACATGAGGAGGCCTGCCATTGAGGCATGCAGGTCCCAAACTACTAACTAGTTTCTAAGTCTAGTTCCTGGATAATGTGTTGAAGTCGACAGGAATAGACTCGTTGAAGGAGGGCCTTGATGTATCCCCCATCAACGACATGAAACTGGCATAAAGATTTAGTTTGGTAGATCAAATGAACATGGACTGACACGGGTATTGAGACAAGATATTTGTGATGGCTGACTCTCGAGGCGGATACTTCCCTTGAACACTGAGGCACGACATCAGAAACATGACACAGACCAAAATATGATGATGCAATGGATACTGTGACTTTCGTCGGGTGACCCAAAGGAGTAAGAAAAACTCAGAGGATTGGTTCAGTGCATAGGTTCAGCGGATTAAGATGTGCGCAAAGACAAAGTTCCGTGTTCAAGGGCGACTCTAAGAGTTTCTTGGTAATGTTCTCAAAAACTGCTTGGCTTGCTTCTTTCAATTTTTCCCCCATCCAGATAGATGAGTACCTCTTTTTAATTTAACGAGCTCGAGGAGGGTAACACATGCTCAATATAACTCACCTTCAGTAAGTTCCTCTTCCTTTGTTTAATGAACTAGAAGAAGTAAGGGTTCGGTCCCATATGGGCCTGTCGATGTTTGTTTAACGAGTCCAAAGATAGAAAACTTGAAGGTTTTTCATGATTATAGAGTCTGGAAAAACACTTAAAATAGAACTCTCTCAGTTCCTTTTTCATAAAGTAGTCTAATGAGACCAAAAAAGAGATAAACTATCGCTCAACAAACATTTTTTTCAAATACTTTAACGAGCGTGAAAAGAACAAGGTCGCTTGGCAATCTTTTCATGTTTAGAGAGTCTGAAAAGAACTTAAAGGTGACTCCAATGTTGTCCTTTTTCGTAATGTTAGTCTCGTGAGGCCGAAAAAGAGATAAATTATCACTCGAAAGATGCCCTTTCAAACCTTTTAATGAGTGGGAAAGGAAGCAAGATCACTCGGCAATCTTTTCATGTTTAGAGAGTCTGAAAAGAACTTAAAGAAGACTCCAGGGGGTTCCTTTTTCGTGTAACCATACAGGTCCGAAAAAGAGATAAAAATTTACCTGGATGCATTCTCATGTATTAACAAGCACAAGAAAGAACAAAGACTAAGCTCAGTATGCCCCCAGCTTGAAAAGCTAGTGGATTAACTCCAGAATTATCATCAAAGGCTGGAGACATGCCCCCCAAGCTTCAATTCATTCACCAACTATGAGGTTGTCACCAATTTCTCTACGAGATGAGAAAAAGGAGAAGGGTGGATGAAAAGAAGGTTCAAGAGAGGTGACTATTTCATTTTTTAATGAGCTTGACACAGGAAAAGAACTATGCTCAGGGCCTCTATTTCATTTTTTAATGAGCTTGCTACAGAGAAGAGAAACTATGCTCGTGACTACTTCTTGATCATGGATTCCAAGAGGATAATGCTCTGGAAGGATACCATGTCAAGGGACAAAACACGGTCATGGCTTCCAGGAGATCTTCATTGGATGGAAGATAATCACTCCGGAAGGAACACATGTCGAGTGTCGCGATAGGGGTAAGGAGATCAGTCTCCAATAACCCTACCGCAGAAATCACCATGTCAACTACTGGATCCAAATCATCAAAAGTCGAAGACATGGGAGACAATGGAAAATCAACATCAGGAGGGGAGATAGAGTGTATATCTTCCCGAATTTCTTCACGAGGGGGAAGAAAACAGGATCGGTGATGGTTATTATCTCGAGGTAACTTGTCAATACGAAGCATTTCTGGAATAGATTCATCAAAAGGGAAAATTGGGGAAATGCAGTCGATTATAGACGACAAGGAACTCAACTGGGATTGCATCAAGGAACTGTCGGGTGCCAATAGATGTTGGTTATCCGATGAGGGAGAAGCAGACTGGATAGAAACGTATGATGGTTCAGCTGGACCAAGTGGCATGGTGTCACCTAGTGCATCAAATTCCAATGGACGAGGGACAATCCAAGGGTCAGATGTTTCCAAAGATTGATAAGCTGTGGTCAAAATCATATCGACATTGGCAATATGATGTGTAGTCAATGGAAGTGGTGTAGGGAAGGTACCCATGAGGCTAGAATATTTTAGTAAGCCAACACCAACGCTTCCATACGTGATCGTGTGGTCTCCCAAGAAAGGAATATTGTTGGTAGCGGCAGCGCGAGCATCGGTCGTGCAGAAATCCAACTGATCAATAGTGACAATTTTTCCCTGATGAGGAAATTGGACACATCGAAAAACTAACGAGGCAACAACAGTCATAGCATAAAACCAACTTCTTCCAAGTAACAATTTGTAATCGAGGGGAGCATCGACCACCTCGACATCAATAGTAACA
>SNQJ01S0066420.1:8913-21722 GCA_010110895.2 Picea sitchensis | reverse complement strand
AAGTCATTACTTCCCTTGAACAATAACTATTGATTATTTCTCATATATTGTGCATGGTGTATTGTGGTGTATTGGTGTAACTCTTATACTATTGTTCATTTCTCATTGGATATAATTGAATGGTTTATGTATAAGTTGAAAAGGTTTTTAAATTGTACTTGATACTGATTCAACCCCCTCTCGGTATCAACAAAACACCATCAAAACTCTTCTCTTCCCATCTCCTTGATTTGGCCTATTTTTATAATATTTTAGAAGAGATTGGTGATATGCTTCATGACATGTGAATTAGGTGGATACAAGTCATGGATAGGTGGATACAAATCATGGATATCTTGATAGCATGTAACTAAGCAATTACAAGTCATAGTTAGGATTGATGGCATGTGAACTAAGAAATTACAAGTCATGCACAAGTTTCATGCTTAATTATGAGCTTTTTCCAACCTATTATGAACTTTTTCTCTATTATGATATTTTTGCTCAAGTTCCATGCTCAATTATGATTTTTTTCCAACTCACTATGAACTTTCTTTTCAATTATGAGTTGATTCTCAATTAAGAAATAATTCTTATTTCATAATTATGAAATTGTGACAAAATGATTATTTCCTTGTGAAATAATTATGAGAATTTAACTCGATTATGTAATTATAGCCTCATAACATCTAATAACATGTTTTCACAACCTATGGTGGAAAATACAAGTATAACGCACTAGAACGGATCATCAATAGATTGGACCATTGGGTAAGGGAGCACTTAGAACCAAGTCAATGGAATGTGAGATGTGGTAAGAAGTGGCACCCCTATAGGTGAAGCATGGATATCTTAGTTCTCCTCTACAATCTTGTCGACTTGCTTCTGTTGGATAGAAAGGTCTTGCACTGAGGCTGTAGTGGTTGCAGTGACCTTCTGTTCACCTTTTGACTAGATTGTGAAGAGGGAAAACTTTGTGGTCTAAATGATTACTTTGCGAAACTGTTTTACCGAGATCGATGAAGTTGAAATAGTTAGAGATACCTCTGGTACCTTGTAGATTTGACCTCCCAGAGTAATAATGACACTACGGGGCCGAGACTCATAGATAACGTGATGTTTCCACACATATGATTGTCCTAAAATAACATCACAGACTTCAAGTGGGGAAAAATCACACAATACCTCATCCTTGAAGGACTTGATGTCGTAGGAAAAGAGGAATTGTTGGCTGACGTGAATGTCTTGTCCTGGGATCAACCATATGATGGTGTATGGTTGGTGGTGTGGCATCATTGGTAGCTTCAATATCATGACAACCTCAAATGAGATCAGGTTCTTTTGACTCTCGCTATCAACAATGAAATGGAGTGGGGTCCCCTCTACCCACATATGTGAGTGGAAAAGGTGCTCCCCCTCCTTAGGATCCTCTGGTTCTTCTAGTTGTGTTGTTTTGGTCGCGATGGTAGCAATTGATTTTGCATCAATGATCTATTTCCATTTATTATGCTCTGAATCATAGCCCAAGTTAGGTTATGATTATTTTTCTTCAACTTCGAATACCAATGACTATTTAAAGTGATGATCATCGGTGTTGTTCCAAGGGCGTTTATGGAACTCACACCACCTTCTAGTGTCTTTCTTAGACTTCCCATCGCCCTTCTTAGCTAGTTGCTTGGACTGATTTTCTTGAGATTGACTCTCCTTGATTTTTCCTTTTTTTGTGAGTTAGGGTTTCCTTCGCCATGCTTCTATTGTGGCATATTTGAAAACCCAAAATATCACTTACTCCACCTTGAATTTCTGCTCAATTTTGATTGCATACCGATAAGTGGATCCTAGTGACGAGATGTCACCCCAGTGATCCTTTTACAGCATGTGTTCATGTTCCCAAAAGAACCTTTCTTCATGATAAAAGTGTTTGGCTTCCTCTTCTACAAAACCCTATTAAAGAAAATAGTCACAGGCTGCACTATATGCAGGGTGCTACAATGCCTGATTGCCACATTTTTCCTTGAAACTGGTTTGAAATGTTTCAGCAGGCTATCCTATAGCCAGGGTGTGACGATGTTGAAAGACTAAGAAAAGGTCGAGGTTCACGAAATTTCTAGAAGGGAATATTCTAGAATATGAGGTGGCATCCGTATGGTTGGGATCCTACTCGCTTGTCTGATTTGGTGGGATCATCCTGATCTCTTCAACCATCTCTCTTTATCCTATATAAGGATGGATTTCTCATGGAAAAGGTTAAGAAAGGAATTAAAGGTTAATGGAGGAATAGGCTAAGAATTGTGTGAGGAATTATACTTTAGTTGATGCTTGAAGGCTTCATTTCAATCCATCAAGCTAGTGTGGATCTTTTTCATGCAATTTTGGAGCAAGTGTGTGTGTTGGATCAAAGGGCCATTGAAAGGGAACCTTGCAACATCAAGGTTGTTTGGTTGTATCTTCCACTTTTACTTAATATAATACAGTGGCTTGTTTCTTTCCCATAAAATCATTCTCATTTTATCGTATGATTCCTTGATCACATGCATAAGTTTTCATTGAATATACTATTATTGCTTTCACTTCGGTTGGTTTGTGTTGCTTTCACTAGGGATCCTTGATGTGCGTTATGTTTGTTACTTGTTGGAAAGCCATTGGCTCTCCTCTCATCACCGAATCACACAATACACTTAAGGCCTTCAATGGTTTTGGTTTTAAACCCTACGGTGTTCTCCCCTCCTTGTCTATTACGTTGGAAGGAAAATCAGTCAATGTCGAGGTCAAGGTCTTTGATGCACCTCTTGATTATAACCTCTTACTTGCCCGTAGCTGGATTGATTCCATGCATGTAGTTGTGTCTACCCTTTTCCATGTAGTATGTTTCCCACACCAAGGAAAGGTCATTACTATAGACCAACTAGCCTTTTTTTATTCTGATTCCCATACTAGAAATGTAACCTTTATCTTAAAGACACCTTCTGAGTACAAGAATTTCGGTGTGGGTCTTCTAAAAGATTCAACATTGATGGGTACATTCCCCATCCCACCACCCGATATTCCACCTGCTTTTGTCGCCTCAATCAATATGATTTCCACCTCTATTTGTGAAACCCCCGCATCTCATGTCCCATGGATAGTACCTGATCCTGGTGATTATCTTCACTATGGTGAACAAATTCCCTTAAGTCTAGTTGAATCCACTTACCAAGCCATTCAATCAACAATTCCTTCTACTCCCTCTCTCTGTGATTCATCTCCTGGTCTGTTTCACGTGGTTTTTCCTACCGATGATATGATCATGTCAATCATGTCTATGGAAGACACCCCCTAGGATGATGGACATCATCGTTCCATTATCTTCCTAGAGCAGCACACCATCAAGAGTTACCAATGGATTTTGACTCCGTCGATCGTTGTTTTCATTTCCTCTATTCCCACATCAACACATGATATACTATATGAAGGGAACCTGAGTAACATTTCGCCCACTATTCCTCTTGACATATCCATTAAACCTAGAGTCATTGAAAATGTTCACATCGGAGCCTCATGTTTCGTTGATGAGGTCGTCACTTATAAATCCATTTTTCAAGAATTCCATGGCTTTTTTGCTTGGAGTTATGAAGAGATGTCGGGTATTGATCCCGATATCATTGTGCATGAAATTAAGACCTACTCGGATGCTAAACTAGTCCGGTAGAGACTTTACCTATTCCATCCTCGTAAATCCACTGCTATCAAGCTTGAAGTTGAAAAACTTATTAAGGATGGATTTATTTATCTTGTGGCTTTGACCGATTGGGTATCCAATCTGGTCCTGGTAAATAAGAAACAAGGCACGATCTGTGTATGTGTATATTATAGGGATATCAATAAATCTTGTCCTAAGGACAATTGTCCAACCCCCTTCATTGACCAGATCGTTGACGATTGTGTCGAGAGTGAAATATTCTCTTTAATGGATGGTTTCTCCAGTTATAATCAGATTAATATTTTTCCCGTGGATCAACACAAGACTGCTTTCATTTGTCCTTGGGGTACCTTTGCCTACCAGAAACCGCCTTTCGGTTTGAAGAATGTTGGTACAACCTTTCGATGCGCCATGTATCATGATTTTCATGATATCAATCACATCCTACAACTATATATCGATGATCTACCGACGCATTCCATGCGTTGCCAAGATCACCTGGAACACCTCCGAGCCATTTTCCTTCACTGTCGTTTCTATCGTATACGTTTGAACCCACACAAATGTGTTTTTTGTGTGGAGTCTAACCAACTTCTGGTTTTATTGTGTCAATTCATGGAATTAGGGTGGACCCTTTGAAGGTTGAGACTATCCTTAATTTACCTCCTCCTTCCACACTATGCCAGCTTCAAAGTTTGCAAGGGAAGGAAAAAAATTTGCGTCAATTCATTCCCAATTATGTTGAGTTAACGCTAGGATTTACTCAACTGTTGAAGAATTTTTACGAGTTTGTATGGGATGATACTACCAACAAATCCTTTGAAGCTTTGAAACTTTCCTTAACCCGTACAACACTGCTTTTCCCACCGGATTATAGTCGAGACTATTTCCTCTACCTCGTTGCTTCATACTCTACCATTGCAATGGTTTTAGTCCAAGAAGATGATTTGCACGATGAACATGTAATTTACTATTTGAGTTGGAGTCTCATGACCACCAAAGCCAAATACCTACATGTGGAGAAAATGGCCTTAGCATTTGTTCAAGCTTTCCAACGTTTTCGTCATTATATCCTATTATGCAGGACCATTGTTATTTCCGATTGCAACCCTATGCAGCGTATCCTTACGTGCCAATTGCTAGGGGGAAAGTACTCCAAATGGATAGTGATTCTCCAGGAGTTCGACTTAGAGTTTGAATGCACTAAGTCTAAGAAATATTTGGTTTTCTCCAAACTGATATGTGACCTTCCCTTCACTGAGACGGAAAATGTGGCAGAGGATTCCTTACCTAACGAATCCCTTTTTCTGATCAGTTCTGATGACATTTGGTACAGAGATATTATTATCTATCTCCAGACTGAGACTTTCCATCCCTACCTTTCTAGTACAGACCATCGTCATATATGGTATCAAGCCCGTCAATACATCATTCTCGATGACACTCTTTATCGTCGTGGTATTGACTCTATTTTTCGATGATGTCTCACTTATGATGAGGCTGAGAAAGATTTGAATGAATGTCACTCTAGAGCATGTGGCAGTCATATGTCTGGGTATGCCACTTCCCAAAAGATCTTATGATCATGATACTTGTGGCCTTCTTTGTTTAAAGACTGTATCACTGTTGTCTAGAAATGCCATGATTGCCAAACATATAATAACAAAATAATATCTCATCCCACTCCTTTAGACATTGTAGTTTTCGTTGGTCCCTTTGCAAAATGGGGCATTGACTTCATGACATGTAACCCTCACTCAGCCGGGGGGCATGGATACATCATCGTAGTTGTGGATTATTTCACTAAATGGGATGAGGTGATGCCTACATTCGATAACACCGGGAAAAATGCAACATTGGTCATATTCAGTCATATCATTACTTGGTTTGGTGTTTTCCAAGCTATCATTACTGATCACGGTAGTCATTTTTGAAATTTCATGATGTCCAAGCTTATTGAAAAGTTGGGTCTTCGGTATGAAAACTCAACCCCCTATTATCCACAGGCCAATGGCCAGGTTGAAGCGATAAATAAAGTTCTTATTACTATGCTTCGACGGATGATAGGAATTCATAAGACCAGTTGGCACACGATGTTGTTTTCATCATTATAGGCCTACCGGACATCCGTCAAGTCTACCACTAGGTTCACACCTTTCCAATTAGTTTATGGTATCGAAGTTGTTTTTCTGATTGAATGTGAGATCCCATTTTGAAACTAGCCGTTTAACTTCTCCCAAACACCTCTGCTGAATAAGAAAGTCTATTGTAATGGATGCAATTAGATGAAACCCGCTGCGATGCTGCCCTAGTTATTGAAACTAAAAAAAAAAATTCCAAATCCCAATATGACAAACATGCCAAGCCACGTGTTTTCTCTGAAGGTGATCTAGTTCTCCTTTACAAACAAGATCGTGATTTACTAGGGGACAAAAAATTTAAGGCTATGTGGCGAGGACAGGTTATATTGTCAAGCGAGTGTTGGAGAAGGGAGCCTATGAGTTAGTGGATTATGATGGCATTCCTTTGAGTGAACCCAGAAATGGGCTTTACTTGAAGAAGTATTATGCTTAAGTCATTTTTGCATGAGTGCTTCTATTTTTACTATATCATACTCTTGTGTGTTACTTTAGTGTGTTTTTTCGTTGTTTGGTTTCGACCCCCAACTGCTTACCTTGCATTGTTCTTGGTTTCCAAATGTCGGTGTCTTCGCTACCCTACATTGGCTTCACTGATGGCGCTAGTCATAGTACTTAGAATTTAGCATCTGCTGCTTGGGCAATCTACGCACCTATGAATGAATTAATCAGTCTACACAGTGTTTGCCTCAGTCACGCAACTAACAATATCACGGAATATAGTGCAGTCATCGAATTGTTGATCGACGCTATTTCACTAGGAATCCATCATCTTGTTGTACAACTTGATTCACAGTTAGTAGTACTAAAATTGAGTAATGTCTATGCTATTTGAAGTTCTACTTTGTTAAGGGTACATTTACGAATCCACCTCTTGGAACGTCATTTTGATTACATTGAATATCAATACATTCCTAGATGTCTAAATAAATTAAAAGAGGCATTAGATAATTATGTGTTATATAGACATTTGAGACACTTATAAATCCAATCACATTTTGTATATAAAGCAAGTAATCTGGTATAAGCCTCATATAAATATAACAATAAAAAATCTACAAAAAAATGTTTTTGTCTGAAGACCAAAATATCAAAATGTGAAGCACATGGCATCATATACAAAAATAGCATCAAGGATGTTGGTCACGATAACACGTGACTTCCCATGCTACTCTACGAAGTAGTCGACTGATGGAACCAGATACACCCACTGTATGGCCTTGGTAATTTCTCTGGATCCCATCGATAGAGATATCTGGGACATCTGTTGTCAACCCCTCCAAGTTTTGCTTGATAGCCTCATCGTCAGCAGCATCCAATCCTACTACCTCGACTCTCTCCCCTTGCCTCTGGATGGGAGATGTACCTAGAGGTCGGTGAGGTCCTACATCTACATTTTCAAGGAGTTTTTGATTAGTCATCGGAGTAAGAACATAAAAACATTTCATATTTGAAAAATTACAAAAACATTATAAAGACAAAATGTAATTCTTACCTAAGTTCCCCCACTGGGAACCTTCATGCAGAACCAAGTATGGATCACCTCTGAAGTCCAAACCAGCATACACATATTCATCTACCATTAGCATTTGGGGCCTCAACCAATCAAATAACATGTCATTATATCTGACGATGGGGCCAGTTACATGTCGAGCCATGAGGTCACACCACCTCTTCATTCTTGGATCTTGTGGGGCTGGTATGCCCCACTCTACCTATAGGAACAAGTTTGGAACCCTCTCTGGGAAGAAGGACACCAAAATTGACCCATATCTGAATTGTTTCAGTACACCTTTTCTACACTTGGTCAATTGCTTCTTCATGCTCCTGAGGATCCCGTCGCACCAATTAAATATGCGAGGTTCCATGCACTCCACTACATACTAGAAGTAGCTCTGAAGATCCATATGAGGAGATGCAGTCCCTGCCATATGTGAGATGGTGAAAAGGATGGTTTGTAAGGGAAAGTCCCAAACATCCCTAATAGCAACCTTGTCACTACGTCTCTCAGCCTCTGGTACACAGTATTGTCAAATGTACTCATTCATCAAAAAACCACCACCCTTGCTACCTGTCAATGTCACGCGGGACCCACGACGAGACAACCCCATCAAAAAATAGATATCCTCAATATCTAGACTGAGTATGTGGGCTCCCACACAAAATACCTTCTAATCCACATCCCACATGTGGACTAAATACTCAAGCAACATTAGTTGGGTCCTCATGCCCGGAATTTTGAAGAACTTCAGCAGCCCACACTGTTGGAGGGAATTAACTGTTCCTAGGTCATTCCCAATGAAGTAATCATCATCCTCATGTTCTCTCTCCCTCCACTCCAACATTCTGACTGTCAAAAGCCTGCATTGGATCCACGAGGAGAAGTTAGCATCTTTATTTTTCCTCCCTGGAATTTTTTATTGGCCAAACATCCATAAGAAATTTTTGAGTTGCGCACAACGCAGGTGAAGGCATCCACACAGTGCGGAATCGTCGTAGGTCAGCCGTAAGGCTGCCTGTAGAAACCTATGATCGCCACAAGGCACGATATAAGCCGCCTGTGACATTCTCCACACACACATACCCTCATAAAATTCAACTCAAAAACTACTTTTAACCAATAAAAACAAAAAATAATCTATGGAAAATGAAGAGGACAAGAAGATTACCTTTTCAGCAAAAGTCGTTCGTCAAATGATTGATCGTTCCACCTGCAGTCTACAATGGAAGTTTGAGGTAAAATGGGGGTTTTGGGACAAGTTTTGGGTGAAATAACAATGGAATGGTAAAAATAAGTTTTTACCCCTATTTATTTAACTTTTTCACTTTTCCATTCATATTTTATATTATTTTATGTGTTTTTCCTAAAACCCTTAAGTCTTAACGACATTGCAAGTATTTGTTTTTTCGCAGATGAGAGATCTAGGAGTGCGAATGATGGAACACATATACAATTTTCTGGTTTGTTTTTACATTTGTCGCATGTACAGATCCTTTTAGGGTTTTTTAGGAAAAAATCCCGAGCTTTGGTTTTGTTCCTTCTCATGCTAGTAAATCAATGAGAACGGAACCTAGTATACTTTTTTCGTCTTTTTCATACTTGTGATGGTAACACCAAAAAAGACACCCATGGAGTGTCCTTTAAGCTCTTTTCATGCTCTGTAAAAACGAAAATATTTTCTAGCGACCTTGTTCTTTTCATACTCGTAAAAGTATTTGAAGAAAAGGTATGATGGGCGGTAGGTTATCACTTTTTCGGTCTCATCAAACTAATTTACTAAAAAGGAATTGAGAGAGTTCTCTTTAAGTGTTTTTCAGACTCTCTAAACATGAAACCCCCCTGAGTTTTCTCTCTTTGGAATCGTTAAACAAACATTGAAACACCTATATGGAACCGAACCACTCCTTCTAAGGGTTCGTTAAACATACTTTGAAGGAATCGTCTGAAGGATGATCTTACATAAACAAACATATGTTATCCTCCTCAAGCTTGCTTAAAAATAAAGAGGTACTCGTAAAAAATGGCGGGGGAAAATTTGGGAAAGAAATGTGTCTCTGTATTTGTGTTCCCTTCATCATCGTATCCGGGTTGGGAAATCCATTTGTCTCTCGTTTGGCCTTCCGCAAGTTCATATTTTGGGTCATCCTTGAGTCAATACTGCCAATACCATTGTCATGTCATTCATATGTTCAAGAGAAGTCCAACCCTAAACAATCCCTCTATTGAGTCGGCCATCTACAATTATCAATTCTTACCATGTCGGCCTTCCTTGTGTCAGTTTCAAATCATTTTCACACTTTGATCTACCTCAAATATGTTATTTATTTCATGTCATTGATGGGGGATACATCAAGGCCCTCTTGTGATGAGTCTTTTTCTGTCGACTTAAACTAATTATCCAAGAACAAGACTTAGAAATTAATTAGTACCTTAGATCCTGCATGCCTCAATGGCAGGTTTCTTCGCTTTTGACAGTGGGTTCACATCATTGACCCCTAATTGAGAGATTCCATCGAGTGTTCAACTTCATCTCATTTATTTAAATTCGTTGGATTGTACTAAGGTACCTTGGGAGTCATTGACATCAATGGTGATTTTCGTCGCACTTGTTAACGATTTTCATCAATGACCGGTAATCAAGTGGTTTCTACCATGTTCAACTTCGGCACCTGTAATCACATGGATAGATTCATACTTACAGACAATGGAATTGAATACCTTGGATCTTATCATTCTGGTCCAGGTTGCGATGAAGTATTTATGATTTTTATTGACACATAGATCCACTTTTTATGTATCCTCGCTATGTCTGAATTTGAGATTTCTAGAGCATAGATCCATAGTGTATTCTTGGTGGCTATGTAGAGTCTTGATGACATGGATCCATAGTGTATGATTGGTGGCCATGACTAGCATTTATGATTTAAATCACTTGTAGTATGAGCATGGGAATGCCTACCTCAGAAATGGTATGATATTATGCATATGCTTGGTTGTTTACAGGTTCTCGATTGGTTCACTCCTTGATTCCGACACACACACATTCTACAAAGTATTTCGGTTGTCATGAGTTCCAGCCTCATACTTTGGGGGGCATTCTATTACACATTATTTTGGTCACCCCAATGATCCTTTTACTGCATGTGTTCATGTTCCCAAAAGAACCTTTCTTCATGAGAAGAGTGACTGGCTTCCTCTTCTACAAAACCCTATTAAAGAAGATATCCATAGGCTACACTATATGTAGGGTGCGGCGATGCCTGATCATCGCTTTCTGCCCTGAAACTAGTTTGTGATGTTTTTGCAGGCTGTCCTATAGCCAGGGTGCGGCGATGCTAAAAGACTAAGAAAAGGTCGAGGTTCACTAAAGTTATAGAAGGGAATCTTCTAGAATATGAGGTGGCATCCATATGGTTGGGATCCTACTCACTTCTCTGATTTGGTGGGATCATCCTAATCTCTTCAACCATCTCTCTTTCTCCTATATAAGGATGGATTTCTCATGGAAAAGGTTAAGCAAGGAATTAAAGGTTAATGAAGGAATAAGCTAAGAGTTGTGTGAGGATTTCTACTTCAGTTGATTCTTGAAGGATTCATTTCAATCCATCAAGTTAGTGTGGATCTTCTTCATGCAAGTTTGGAGCGAGTGTGTGTGTTGGAGAAAAGGGCCATCAAAAGGAAACTTTGCAACATCAAGGTTGTTTGGTTGTATCTTCCACTTTTACTTAATATAATACAGTGGCATGTTTCTTTCCCATAAAATCATTCTCATTTAATCTTATGATTCCTTGATCACATGCGTAAGTTTTCATTGAATATACTATTGTTTCTTTCACTTCAATTGGTTTTTGTTCCCTTGTAGATCCAATATCACAAGAGAACTGGAGTGGAACAACAAGGGAACACAAACCAACCAAAGTGAAAGAAACAATAGAATATTCAATGAAAACTTACGCATGTGATCAAGGAATAATACGATAAAATGAGAATGATTTTATGGGAAATAAACATGCCATTGTATTATATTAAGTAAAAGTGGAAGATACAACCAAACAACCTTGATGTTGTAAGGTTCCCTTTCAATGGCCCTTTTCTCCAACACACACACTTGCTCCAAACTTGCATGAAGAATATTATGCAGATGCTTGGTTGTTTGTAGGTTCCCAATTGGTGCACTCCTTGATTCCGACACACACACATTCTACAAAGTATTTCAGTTGTAACGAGTTCCATCCTCATACTTTTGGGGGAATTCTATTACACATTATTTTGGTCACCCCAGTGATCCTTTTACAGCATGTGTTCATGTTCCCAAAAGAACCTTTCTTCATGAGAAGAGTGACCGAATTTCTCTGCTACAAAACCCTATTAAAGAAGATAGTCACAGGCTTCACTATATGCAGGGTGCGGCGATGCCTAATTGTTGCTTTCTTCTCTGAAACTGGTTTGTGACATTTCTGCAAGTTGTCCTATAGCCAGGGTGCGATGATGCTGAAAGACTAAGAAAAGGTCGAGGTTCACGAAATTTATAGAAGGGAATTTTCTATAATATGAGTTGGACTCTGTATGTTTGGGATCCTACTCACTTCTCTGATTTGGTGGGGTCATCCTAATCTCTTCAACCATCTCTCTTTCTCCTATATAAGGATGGATTTCTCATGGAAAAGGTTAAGCAAAGAATTAAAGGTTAACGAAGGAACATGCTAATATTTGTGTGAGGAATTCTACTTCAGTTAATGCTTGAAGGCTTCATTTCAGTCCATCAAGTTAGTGTGGATCTTCTTCATGTAATTTTGGAGCAAGTGTGTGTGTTGGAGAAAAGGGCCATCGAAAGGGAACCTTGAAACACTGCGGCTATCAGAGAGTTGGCTTAGGTTGATGGATAGTTGGTTTTCATTGATGTCAACTATTGGAGAGTGATATTGTATATTGATGTCAACCCTTAGTGATTGATGTCAACCCTTGGAGAAAGTACGGTAGTGAATTCCAATAGCACAAAGGTTTGGGTAATTCACCCAAGTTTGTTTGATGTAAAGATGACTCATTATTGTCTTTTCATGGATGATAATAAGTACAAATGGATGAACTCCAAAGTGGCCCCCTTATGGTGAAAGCCCTCACGAGAAGACACTTTGTGGATTGAGTTATACTAGAAGTATGGTTAGAGAACCCATGCTTATTTATGGGATAATGAGATGAAGGTTAGTGAAATTTCCAGTGAAACTATCTTATATGGATAGTTCTTATCATGCCATTTCTGGTGGTATGTGGAATGTCACATAAATCCTCACGGTTAGAGAGTTATGGTCATGAGAAGTTGGAGAACCCAGGTTTGGGTAATGGACCCAAGTTTGTTTGATGGATAACGGTATGCGTTTTGATATATTTTTAGGTAATATTATTCTATATGGATAGTACATGTCATTCCATTTCTGGTGGTATGTGGAACGTCACATAACTCCTCACGGTTTGAGAGTTATGGCCTTACGAAGTTGGAGGACCCTCATATGCC
>SNQJ01S0066419.1:61292-71670 GCA_010110895.2 Picea sitchensis | reverse complement strand
GAAGCATCTCGAGGTTTTATTTCTAGGCTTTTATCTTTTACCAGCTGCTTTTACCTTCCGGGCCTTTAGCCCCTTCTTCCCACAAGATAAGGTGCAACCCCACAAACAAATCATCCTAATGCCTGGACAAGGGGAATGGGACAGATGAGTGGGAGATAAGATGGAAAAGTGGTGGTATAATGGGAGCGGACGATGGCTCTTCAGAAATCCCCCCGGTGGCAAACCAAAACCCATGGTTACAAGCTTGCTAGGACACCCTGTCAACCCCCCCAATCATGGTCAAGTGGATTAATGTAAGATCCAAGCAGTCATCAGAGATAAAAGGAGTCAGATGCATATATCCAAAGGTTATAATGATCAAAAGTGACACATACCATGATACCTAGACCAATTACCTCATGGAGCAAGAGCCCTTTCTGATACAAGACCAAGCTGATGGTGATGGATGTTGCTGTTGCTGACAAGACGAATCTGACGAAAGAAGAAAAATGATGGGCCCTCCAGGGCCATGCTCAGGTCAATCCTGCTCTCGGTACTCCATGTCTAGGACCTGTGGGCCTCGAGAGATGATCTCCTAGTTATCCCTTGAAATCGGGGATAACATTTGGCTCCAACTCGGGGACATGTGCTCACCGTAGAGCGCATGAGAACCTCAGCATCTCTGGCATAACCTGCAGACCTGCTCAACTCGATAGGGGAATCAATAACAAAAATGGGGCGGTAATGCCACCCCAACATATATAGACACATATATATAAACTGAAATAAAACAATCAATAATGTAAAGCAAAGTACCTACCTTTACCTACCTGTTGGCTGGATATTCGATGTAGTCAAACGACCAGTGTAGCCAATCGAACAATGTCCCACGATACCTGCCCTTGTGCTTCATTATAAACCAAAATAGTGATAAATCAAGCACAAAAATGTCATGAGTTAGAATATATATCATATCATCGGAAATCTCAAAGTCTAACTCATGGAGGTGGGTGGGAGGGATAAAATCCTGCCAAGTCCATCTCCTAACCTATGGAGGCGGGTGGAGGGGATAAAACTCGCCAAGTCCATCTCGGGAAAGTATTCAATCCACTTCATGAAAGGGTCAAGAAAAGTCCAAGGTTCAAAACACCGACTCAAAAGGTCGACAAACTGGCTACCTAAGACGCTCTCACACCGTGGAAGTCCGTGGAAGGAAATGACAAAGGTTTAGCAGACGAATTGTAAACTATCAAGGGAAAGTTGATAAACCGAGATAACAAACTTACAGTATCCAACCAACCCTTAGATTCTAGGTTTGCCTAAGAGGAAATCCAAACATTAAAAATATACTTCCCAAATACACCTTTATGGAAAATCATGGTAAGTAATAATAGATATCGAGAAAAAGGTCATGAGAATCCTTCTTTACTTAAAAAAATCCGCCTTTTACTCTATCAAACTGGCATAGTGGTGGTCGTATAGTCTTTTCATAGGGTAACGGCGTTTGAGGAGTACTCTTCATCAAAGGCCCTCAAGCAAGACCGAAAATCATCAGTTAAATACTGTACTTGGTCAACCTGGGTGTTTGTGGAGAGCCAACAAAAATCTCATCTCCTCATACATCGGTCAAGAGTAATCACCGATATAATTGCAAGGGAAACACTTTGAAATGACTTCCTCAGTATCATAGATGGGATCCAAAGTCATAACCAACTATATCCTACCTACATCTCCCAACATGTATAAAATAATCAATATTCTCAATCACATGCCACTATCCGTATTGGCAACATGCGTGGTTGAGAAACATTTGAAACTCATTCCCTCCCTCATTTCCTTCTATCATAAGGTAAAGCATTATCGTAAAAACTAGGGAGGAGGGTAACCTGACTGCTTCTTCTCAAGAAGAACTTCGAGGACTTTGGTGTTTTAGGCATGCATTACTTCTGGCCTCATCCTCGAATTACCCCTTCTTCTTCAATCAGGCAAAGACCTAAGGTTTAATTCTTTCTGGAATTCCATTCCTCCTTCATTTTCTAAATCAAGAGACAATGTGTCATCTAATTCTGAAGTGGAAAGAAATTAACCTCATCTTCCTTTTGTTGTGCAGAGAAAAGGGCTCCTGGATTGCTTCATCAGAAGGAGGGGCAATAAAAAGTTGATACTTCATCATTTTTCTAAGGTTCCATCTGCTCAGCCATGTCTTCAACAATCACTTGTTGAATGATGGTTTGTTCCCCCTCTTCCTGGAAATTTTATCAACGAAGTTTTCATGGGAAACAAACTTCCCATACTAAGAGTACCAGGTGAAGAGGTTCTTTATCCCGGATAAGGAGATGTTTCGCTCAATTTCTTTAGCCATGCCATAAACTTCATCAAGCGTCTTTAGGGCCCTTTTACAGAGGGGCAAACCTAGGTGTGTGCCAGGATCGCATGGGTGTAGAGATGGAAAACATACTCTTGTCCAGGACGATGGGTTGTAGGAATCTAATATAGAGTGCCCCTCAACCCACTGGAAGTCAAAATGTGGTTTCATCTCACGAGCCCACGCCAAATCTTTTAGTGGCACTGATAACTCCCAAGCTTATGCCCCATTCTTTGAGAGACTTCTTCTAGTCGGTTCATGGAGGTGATGCTAGCATCTGGAAGATCATCATAATCATTTTTTAGCATTCTCCTGAAGAGTGGTGGGAAAAATTTTCATCACTACATCTTCGACATCATCATCGCATGTGGATGGAGTTCAAAATAAGAATAGAAATTATTCATGTGGGAAAAGCTAGCCTCTTCCCATCGCTACTTCAGTGGAATTTAGGGTTTCATCTTCTTTTATCTGGGGTATTTAGTCGGGTATCCGGATTTTGTCATGTCTAAAGGTTGTAATCTCTGTGATCCCATTAGAAGTCATTGTTGGCTCTGGCCATCAATGTGATGTCGCTAGATAATTTTCTTTGAAACTATCAAAAGATAAGGGAAAACACCCTAGTGGAGTCGCTGTGTAAGTTTGTAAGATAAGGTATCTAGAGGCAAGGTTTACCAAAAGGTCGCCTTAGAGAATTTACTCAAGACTTCAACTGGCCAAATGTTATCGCATCTGGGCTTTAGGAAGCTAGTCAAGTGGCTATGAAGTAGAAGGCTGAACCTGGTATAACAAGAACCTATCCCACCCAATGTCACCACGATAGGGAGGTTCTTCTTTAGGGAGGTGAGGCCTGGGGAGACGCCCCCAGGTAACCTGGGCTTTGAAGAGGCAAAGGTTTAAAAGTCAAAGTAAGTTCCCCCTTCACGTCACCACCCAAAATAGATAGTCCCGACTAAACAACCACAATAGTGTAGGCCCAAAGAAGAACACCGGCCTGGAACAAAGCAAAACCAATATATATATGCAAGCTTTCTATGATTCAATGGGTTGGTACTTCATTAGACCTTGTCCATATCAATGTATAAGTAATTGCAATAATAAATATTGACGGTTGTTGTTTAATATAGCAATGAAATAATGTTACTTCACCAATAAATATCAAGATGTTGTAGTAATCAATGTATCCAATCAATCCCTCATTCAATAAATGCTTAAAACATCATCCAATTGCTTAATATATAAAAAAATGTTTACCAAGATGAAATAAACTAAGTGTGATCACAAATTTTCGTGGTTAGTAGTTAGTTAGGGTTTCACTTATAAGAGTTTGAGTTATGTTTCATTCGGCCTCCACTCCCAACGCTGGAGGCTAAAGATCGCCTTAGGGTTTGATGGAGTCACAAGTGAAGGATGCACAAGTTGAAGGGGATGAGATCTAAAGGGACAAGAGGAAAGGTTTCAAGGTGTCAGAACAACAGGGCTTCAAAGTCAGAACCCTAGGAGAGAGGCTCACTCAGTTGTTGTTTAAGCAAGGCCTCATGGCTCTCTCCTCCCTTCTCTAAACAAACTGCTAGCTCAAAGACAAGTAAAAATCAAGACAAGAGAGTTTAAAGAGGGGAGAGTGTTGCAAAGGCAAGGCTCTTTCATCAAACCCTAAAGAAAAACGACCTTAGGTGTAGATAACCTAGGCCCTGGACATCCTCTTGAAGTTTAAAAGGTAATGACTATTTGGTGGAAGAAGATAGAAAGAGGTAAACATAGGCTCTCTTCTCTTCAATGGCTAAAAGAGTTTCTATCGGGGACATGAGACAATGACCCACTTGTGTGTGTTTGTCCCCTGTGGTTTTGATTCAACAATATATATATATATATATATATAAATAGATGCAATAAATTAAACTACAAACATCTAATCAAGAAGTTTTAAAAAATACTTACAAATCATCAAGAAAATAGCATGCAAAACCCTAGTTGTAAACCTTCCCAAGAAAACACCATAAATTGCCAAAATCTCCTCCTCAAACAAGTGCACCTCCTCAAATCAGCCACAATAACCCTAATAGGGCTTAAAAACTGGGGACCTCACTGGGAGAGTGAGGGATGAGTTATGTCAAAATGAGGGATAAACTCCTCAATATATAATCAGACAATGACTTTTAATTAATTTTTAGGTCATAAAAAATAGCTAACAAGGCTTTAAACCAAAATTAAAATGTCAAATTAAACCCTAACCGAAATGTAATAAAAGGTAAAAGCCCCTTCAAGGGAGTAAGTAAGGCCATCCCTTTAGGGCAAAGGAGACATCCAAGAGCAAAACGTTAGCCCCCTGGGACCTCTCCAACATGCCACATGCTACCGCCTTTTCCTCCAAGAATGACCATGAAGTCGATGACGCCATGGCAAGGATGGGGACGCTCAAAGCCTTCCAAGGCCAACGCCCACCAAAGGGTCATTCCCCAGTTCGCTCTACCCAAAGTGCGTCTCTGTGAAAGGCCCCTTCTCCGGGTAAAACCCTAATAAACTATCTTGTCTCAGCCTCCTCCATTGGTCTCAGCGAACCATCCGATGGGTTTCTTCAAAATTTCCATGGAGGTCCTGAACTAATCATCTCCCATGTATACCGGTCCAAATGGCACCTCAATCATTTGCATGGTCCCCGAAGTACATCAAAACTACGCTCTCCATGGCTCATTAGTCACAGAAATCATAGCAATGTCAATCACATTTTGCTTCACACATTTCAAATATATGCATAAAACCCCTCATATATCATCCAATAGCTCAAAGACATTACAAAACCTACAATACAGTTGAGAAAAAGAACAAGATACCCCATTGGGCTAGTATCCATGGGCAAAAGGAAAGTTTCCAAGGGTTTCATCCAAGCCATGTAAATGAGGTCGTGTGGCTAAGGGATGTCCGGACATACGGTAGAGTGAGAGCCAGGATGTATGATATTATCTGTGGGTGCCCTTTGTAGAAGGCGAAATGCACCTGGCTTCGTGGATGCAATTTTTCCCAAGCCCTTCGCTTCTTTATTCTTTTCTTATTTGTTTTTCTTCTTCCTTTTTTTTTTTATTCAGTATAACTGTGAGGACATCATTAAGGCAGGACTGCAGTCGATTAGCAGCTACCTACAAGTACTTTCATAGATATGATAAGGTCACTGCGGATGACCCCTTCCTCACATGCAAACTTCAAAGGTCACCGTATGTATAAATCCGTTTGGCCATGCAACCAAAGGTCACTGCCCTGGCGTGGTAACCAGATGGTGGCAATGTCACGCTGTTAGGTACCCATGAACATAATAGGCTGGCTCGTGATGAGACCCCCTATCCTCTTGACTAGGTCTTGTTTGTTATTTTTTCGGGTCCCTCTTGTTTCTTGTTGAGAGGCCTTTTATTGCTTTCTCGGGGGTCCCTGGGCGAAGCATCTCGAGGTTTTATTTTTAGGCTTTTACCAGCTGCTTTTACCTTCCGAGCCTTTAGCCCCTTCTTCCCATGAGATAAGGTGCAACCCCACAAACAAATCATCCTAATGCCTGGACAAGGGGAATGGGACAGATGAGTGGGAGATAAGATGGAAAAGTGGTGGTATGATGGGAGCAGACGATGGCTCTTCAGAAATCCCCCTGGTGGCAAACCAAATCCCATGGGTACAGGCTTGCTAGGACACCTTGTCAACCCCCCCAATCATGGTCAAGTGGGTTAATGTAAGATCCAAGTAGTCGTCAGAGATAAAAGGAGTCAGATGCATATATCCAAAGGTTATAATGATCAAAAGTGACAGATACCATGATACCTGGACCAATTACCTCATGGAGCAAGAGCCCTTTCCGATACAAGACCAAGCCGATGGTGATGGATGCTGCTGCTACTGACAAGACGAATCTGACGAAAGAAGAAAAGGATGGGCCCTCCAGGGCCATGCTCAGGTCAATCCTGCTCTCCGTACTCCATGTCTAGGACCTGTAGGCCTCGAGACATGATCTCCTAGTTATCCCTAGAAATCGGGGATAACACAGCCATATGCTGAAACCATCAAATGGGAAAAACCATGAATTTTTAGGTTCCCTGGACATCAAAAGCTTTGATACCTTGTAGAAAAAGCTGTATGAATGACAAAAAACTGTCTCTGAATTTTGAAAAAACAAAAAAGTTTTCAGTATACAACAGCAACATGAATGCTAGTCCTTGCTCTACATACTATCCTGATGGCATCTCTCAAGTACGCAAGCTGTGTTACATAATAGTCATAAATTTTACTTCTACAATCATACAATAGGTAGTTTCCTTAGGATACGTTATTTCTTTTATGTAACTTCCTCTTCTTTTATGTAACTTCCTCTTATTCCTTAAGATATCTTTGTTTACCTTGTTGAAGATATCATCTTGACATTATGTTATCATCTTAACGTGATAATTGTTTACATATCAATACTACTAAGTACTAACTAATTATGGCTACTGTCATCGTCACATATAGTAACTTATACTATTGGGACATATAAAATAATCATTGCATTGTAAGAATCGAGGACAATATGGGATGCCCTGACCTCATCCACCCCTCCCTGGTATACACAAGATGCAGGAGATGCATCCTAGAGTCCTAGGTGTGTGTGCTACTGCTCATGGAACTTTGCAATTTTCTATACCTCGGCCATTTATTTATTATGGTTAGTATTGCCATGACATTTTCTTATATTGTTTTATACCAATTGCTTGATTTATTATTATGTCTAATAGATTGCTTTTTGTTTATTGTGTTTATTTTATTTTTGACTATCGTGTTTAGAATAATTAATTGTTAGAAAGAATCCACTATCCATTATACTATGTAATAACACGTTTCATTATTTTTCTATTTTTAAGGTTTTGTTTTTCACTTTTGAAGGGTGAAATAAATTGAAAGTAATTAAAAGTTATATTTTTCAAGGGCTTGAGATAGTTGTATTTCCTGGTTTTTCATATCTGTTGAAACTTGACATAATGCATTGATTGGTTTATAGGAGATTGCTGTTGGTTTCTCTGGAGGTGGTGCTAGAAGTTTTGAGGACGGACCTGCATTTATACCTGCAGAGATTTGTCGAATGTTTCGGTCAGTTGGTGACAAACTTTTACATAGTGTGAGTGTTATATGAAGCACTATGTGTTGTGCATGTGATTATCTAATGACATTTAATACCCAGGCATGCATTATTTTCTCTTTAGTATGCATTTTTGATAAAATGTTCCAATGTCTTAAAATGTATTTAAAAAGTGACAAAAGGATGATTTTTTTTGTTCTTGTTTGAACCTATAATTTGAGTGGTAACAGTGAATAATGGGTTATTAGGAGACATAAATGTTTATGTAACTTTATATGTTAAGTATGCGACCAATGTAATGTTAGATGTTGTAGTTACTGTTAGCTTTTGGGGTTACTCCAAAGGTGTTTTTACATAGCTAGGAGACTGGTAGGTCTCCTAGTCCCTTGGTGATGCTTAATGGACATATGGATGGCTTAGTTTGAGTGGGTGCGTAACCATGAATAGAGATCTAGCATAGTGCACTTATCTAGGAGGTTGTTATCCTATGTGGCATAACGACTAACCTATGGTGCACACAATGGGGAGTCGATTGCTTGATTAGGAGAGGTACCTACCTCGGAGGATGAGCACTACGCATTTAAAGGAGGGCACTTAGCCCTAAGTGCATGGGACCTGTTGCCGTCCTTATACACACTTGCAAGCGTGAGCTAAGTCCAACTCACTTAGTGTGTCCTTGGAGGCACAATTCCTAGGTTCAAATCCCACTGTCAGCTCGACTTGAACCTCTTCCGTCTAGGCTTACTCCTAGGGAAGCCAAGGGGGGTAGACCCTAGTTACTAGATGAAGTTAAAAGTTAATTTCTAGGAGTTGATTTTAGTTGATTAAGGTTTTGGGGAATCTAGCCTATATGCAAAGGCCACAATGCAAAGTACAAGTCTAAATACAAGGGAGTTTCGTTTTTACAAAGTTCACAACAATAAATACAAAAGAAATGCTAAATACAAGGTTACAAAGTTAGATTAGATACAAAAGAATACAAGAACTAACTATCCACAAAGTTACAATTAGGTGATACAACAATGAAGATACAAGATACACAAATGATACAAGCAAGATAACTAACCAAATACTAACTTGTTAAGAGACTTAATGTGCAGGTAAAAGAGATGTTCTCAAAGGAAATACAACCACAACACACAAGCCAACTTACCCAAGCAAGGGTGCCTCCAAGGGATGCACAACTCATGATTATTTACAACATTACATGGTAATTTTTCCCTTTGAGAAGGGATCTTCATGATTTCCGAAACTGGAACCAACATCTTTGCATTACTTAACTAACCACCTAAGTCAATATTAAAATCTGAGCTAGCATGCACATTTGACTTAGGACGATTTGGAGCTACCTTGGGAATATTATCTTGATTTCTATCTTTATTTTTATTTCCATTCCTTTGGTAGGTAATGCCTCTATAATTAGCCATTTCTGAAACTTGTTGTGGTGTAGGCTTAGACCCAAACTTTTCTGTTCCCTTATCAACAACATTATTCATGTAGCTTGGACTACTTCCTTGTTCAACAAACTCCATCCAATCATACATTCCAATATTGTACTTTCTACCACACATGTTAACTTGTTCATTTCCTTGATTTCCATAATCATCATCATAACAACCCTCAAGAAAAACTAGACAAGTTATTTCCTCATGAAATTCACCACAAGGCCTACAATAAGGTATAGCTTGATGATCTACCAAGTTGGTGGACTCATCATCTTCATTTCTGTTCTCATGACGATGCACCCAACACTTTGGGATTTCACACGTTCATCTTGTGCTCAGCCACAGGCACGTCCAACTCTACAGATCTCCTTTCTCACTGCGTTACACAAGAGAATCATCTGGAGTTCTTCTCAACTCTCTGTAAGGAGGAGGTCATCTCTACATTCCAACTCTGTCTCAGATAGGAACCACACACCCTTCTCAGGGGCTCTCTCTCAGGTTTGTGTCCTGGAGAATGTCTCACGTAGCTGCAATCATCAACACTCCCTCTCAGCTAGGGAGGCATTCTTCATCATGTCAAGTCTCACACGGATGTACTTTGAACTTTGTCTTGGTTGTGTTCATCAACACTCCCTCTCAACTAGGGAGGTATTCTTCACCAAGTTAATTTGGTGAAGATGTCTGCAATCTGCTCATGTGTAGGAAGGTACTGCATGCGTAATATTTTCCTCTGCATCATATCTCTGATATAATGATGTTTTATCTCAACATGTTTCGATCTATCATGAAACACTGGGTTCTCAAAGAGCTTTATACACAGCTCTGGTTATCATCATAGGATCCATCTCATGATCCAGTAAATCTGTCAAAAGCTTGTGAAGCCATACTGCTTCACACACTCAATGATACATATGCTGCTTGTGTGGTATTCAAGGCCACAGAGATTTTTGTTTCCTGCTGTACTAGGAAACCATGACAACTTTTATGGTAAGACAACAATTGGATATTCTCTTTTGGTCCAATGTACTCTCTACTCAATCTGTATCTGCATATCCTGCCAACTCAAGTTCACACTGGGGGCATATCTAAATATATGCTTTACTGCTATCAAGTGAGTCTGTCTCGGCTGACTCATGGATTGTCTAAGCACATTCATTACAAGACATGAATCAGGTCTGGTGTTAGCCAGATACATCAATGGTCCAATCAGCTATGGATCACTCCCGTCTAAAGCATCATCATTCATTTTCTTCAAATCCATCACAGTGGTTTTGCATTTTGTCATACTGAACTTCTTTAATATTCCCACTATATATTTTCCTTGACTTTGGAAAATTTCATTGGTCCTTTGTCATACTTCTTGTCCTAAGAAGTAGTGCATCATACTCATATCCTTCATCTCAAAAATTAGAAGTCAAGGCTTGATTGTTTTCAATAACAAGGCTTTCTGAATAAGTCATAAAAAATCAGGCTCTCGTCAGCAACAATGTAGTAATATAGGTT
>SNQJ01S0066419.1:49412-61282 GCA_010110895.2 Picea sitchensis | reverse complement strand
TAATAATGGCTTAAACATTAACACCAAGTCTGTCACGGAAGTACTTGAACTTCGTCCTGATTTGGTAAGAACATCAGCGACCTGCTCATCTATAGGAAGGTACAGCACCAGTACTTCCTTCACCTGCACCATGTCTCGGATGTAATGGTACTTGATCTCGATGTGGTTCGATACCATGTTGGTTTGATTTGTCATGAAACACTAGATTATCTGAGATCTTCACACAACTTTGGTTACCATAATGACTAATGGTGGAATCCAGCACATGTTTGGATAAATCTGCAAGGAGCTTGCGAAGCCACACTGCTTCACGGACTGACATACATAATGCAATGTACTCTGCTTCTGTTGTGCTCAAAGCCACGGAATCTGTTTCCTGCTACACCAGAAAACCATGGAAGATCCCAAAGTGAAGCAACACCCAAAGGTGCACTTTCTGTCCACTGCGCTCCCTGCCCAATCAAAGTCAATATATTCTTGCCATATCATATCAATACTGGAAGTATATCTCAGACCATGTCCAATTGTGCCTCGCAAGTATCTCAACACATGCTTCGCAACAATCTAGTGTGTTTATCTCGGCTGACTCATAAACTCGCTAAGTGCACTCACTGCATAGCAAATATTTGGTTTGGTGTTAATCAGATACATCAATGATCCAATCAGTTGTTTGTACAGGGTCGGATCAATTTCGTCGGAATCGGAAGAAGACACACTTAGTTTCTTTGGATTCGTCACCATTGGTGTAGCCATGGGCTTCAAGTTCAGCATCCCAAACTTCTTCAATATCTCAACTGTGTACTTCCCCTGACTCAGGAAGATCTCATCAATTCTCTGCCACACCTCTAGTCTCAAGAAGTAGTGCATCATACCAAGGTCCTTCATCTCAAACTTAGAGGCCAACACATACTTGCATTCAACAATAAGGCTCTCTGTATCGGTGAGGAATAAATTATCAACGTAGATGACCAAAATCAGGGACTCATCATTAACAGTATTGTAGTACAGGCTAGGATCGATAACACTTCTATTGAAGCCCAAAAATCATCAGGTGTCCATCAATCCTTGCATACCAAGCTCAAGGTGGTTGCTTGAGTCCATACAAGGCCTTCTTCAACCTGCACACATGAGACTTAGTCTCATGTATCACGAAACTATATGGTTGCTCGATGTATACTTCTTCCTCAATCTCTCCATTGACAAAGGTTGTCTTTACATCCATCTAATGTACTCTCCAACCCATGGATGTTGCAGGGGAAATAATCATCCGAATAGAAGTGTGTCGAGCAACAAGAGCAAATGTCTCCTCATAATCTATTCCCTCCGCCTGAGAGAATCCTCTAGCAATAAATCTCATTTTGTGCCTCTCGATGCTCCTATCAACAAAGTGTTTAATCTTGTAGATCCATTTGGAAGTCACTGCAAACTTCCCCTCGGGTCTCAGAACAATATCCCACACATCATTCTTCATGATGGATTGATACTCCTCCATCATGGCATCTCTCCATACTGGCTGACTAGATGCCTCCTCATAACAAGAAGGCTCAGAATCAATGATGTGGCTCATAGCTGCAACATAGCACGAAAATCTCTGAAGTCTCTTTCTCTCTCGAAAGGCACCATGAGGAGTTGCATGTCCTTCTGCCTCCTGCAGAGTCTGATGAGCCCATGCAAGTATCTTCCGACCTACTGCAATATCTCTGGAAACATTAATTGGAGCTACAAGATCAATGGGATCAATTGGGTCAACTATCTCCCTCTAAAAAGGAATGTCATCTTGGACCTTATTTGACATATAAAGGTTTCCTCATGAAACCAATGTCTAATACAGATCAAGGTTCCCTCATGGACTCAATGTCTCACAGGACATATCGAGGTTTCCTTGTGAAACCAATGTCTTGGTTCATTCATCTGACCATCTGAGGCACGTCAGGATGAAGTCTACACCATCTTGCTCGTTTGTGTGTTGAAGCCTGGTTGCTTCATCTGCACCATGTCTCGAATGAAATCCTGCGAGAAGCCTTTGAAGCCTCACTGCTTCCATGACTTGCGTAATTGGCTACGATATATTCTACCTCTGCAGTATTGAGTGTTATAGAAGTTTGCTTCCATGAATCCTGACTAATCTCAAGCTGAGGAAGCACCCTTTGGTGCACTTTCTGTCAACTGCACTCTCTGCCTAGTCAGAACTGTATATCTCCGCAGCGTTTCTTCATCTCTTGAGACATATCCAACTGTATCACCCTGGTACACTTGCTCTGCTACAACTTAGTCTTCTCAAATCCCAAGCTGGATTACGGTGCTTACTACAAAGCACTATCTAGCTCTTTTCTTTGAGAGTAGGTCCTCCACTCTCTCTGCAGTCCCTCTGGGATTCTGCAACTACTCCCTTTGGGACTCTGTAACTGTTAAGCACTAAGACTGAGAGTAGCTTCTCTACTCTATCAGCAACTGCCCTCCTCTGTGATCGGAAACACGATTGCTCTCCGCAGAGGACAGTTTTAGGTCCAGGGAAGCCGCTAAATTCTGCGCATATTTTTGCCTGTGCGACATTGTATACCATTGATTTTTTTCTTTTTTTTTTGCTCTACAAGACACTTAGATTCGAGCCAGTTGGAATTCTCGTGAAACATTTGGAAAGAAGAGAGCTTCGACTTCGATCGACCGTCAACTGTGAGCGGAACGCCAACCTTTGAACCTCCAACACTTTGAAGAAAAGACATGCAGGAAGGTAGTATTTTCGACGCATCTCAGCAAATTGACCTGCATCAACAACCTTCTGAAACTTGCAGGCCTCGGTTCCATTAAGTAACCCCTCCATAACTTCCTTGTGGCCAGCGTTAAACAGATGGTCGTGAGGTTGATAACAATGAGATGCTAAACCTCTATACCGACCATCGTCCTCCACATGGATTATCTCACCTACGGTATAGTTACTACAGTTGTCGGCGTCGTCAAGGACGGTCGGCGTCGTCAAGGACGGTCACGAATGATTGCAGCGCGTCCAGTGGTTCTGAGGCACTACAGCGTTTGTACCTCTAGAGAACCTGAGAAGACTAAGGCAATTGGCCGCTAGGCTGGCAAATACTTCGCTCGGGATTCGAACTCGGAACCAGGAAATTAAACATTCGGTCGTTCTACGAAGAACATGTAGACAAATGTTTGGCTTGTTGATGGCGGGCGTCCAGCAAAGAAAACGTCGATCCTCACCCATGCCTTCCAAGCACTCCATTGCATCCATAGCCATAGGGTTGCAACGGTGCCAGACAAGTAGGAGCCATCAGTGTTGTTGTTTCTTCCTGCAGCAGCCTTTTCTTCTGGTCCAGTAATCTGAGTCGTTCAAGTTGAGCCACGTCAAGGCCTCTCTTAGGCTGTTTCTTCTAACCTGCGACGCCGTTGTTGTTGATCTTGCTCTTCTTCGTTGCCACTCTGCTACCAACCCTTCAGGGAGGCTGCAAGAACTCATTCTCTTTGTCGTTGTTGTTGGTAGCTGCTTCAGCTGGAGGACATGGCGGCCGACCTGAAGCCTTTTCTTCCGGGGATGCAAACAGTAGTAGTACTGCCATTGCGATTTTCTATGAAATCTTCTCTCGATGTAATAAGGGAGCACTCAGTGTTGGTTTTTCGTCATATTTACATGGGCCCTCCCATGAGGGAGTCAACCCAATTCTGATCTGATACCATGTTGGTTTTTTTCATATGAGATATGATCGATATATTATTACAAAGATGAGTGTTCCATATATAGAGAACATATGGTGACCATCCATGAAAGGATGCGTCCTTGAATAATCAATAACTATTTATTAATCATTTTCTTATTATATATGATATTTAATAATCAATGATTATATTATTAATTATTATTCTAAGAGAATATCTTCCCAATGTTGTCCAAACATCAACACTCTGGAGCTCGGGCTGTCGTTTATTACTCTGATCTGATGGAAGGGCATGGAAATAAGAGGTGATCCTCTTGGTCTACCCCGAGTGAGGGGGGTATGCAAGAGATGGGATCTGTAACTAAGAATCTCCGTGATGAAAAGAGCTAGACATCTTTGGTCCTGATATCGAAAGAAAGTAGAGAGGGAGCCCCTTAAGTCCCTGTAGAGGCAGTAGTAACGTCCTCTGATCTCATAGTATACAGGGCATCGAAAAATGAGGTGTCTCTCTATCTCTAGCTCCTGTAGTTGACACACCCGGCAGACCCTATCTGAGCGTGGGATATGGTGATCAGTTTCTACTTGGAGTCAATGAGAAACAACCTCGAGCTGACCCAGAGGGATCCTGAATGAGTGCATCCAATGTCTATACGTGTATGGGGAGCGCACAATGAGACCATCCCGTAGCTCCAAAAAGTGCTCTTAGTAGAAAGACATCTTCGGGCCCAGGCTCGTCGAGGGTGAAGTCCAAGTGACCTGAATATATAATCTATATATGTCCTGTCTGATGTCTCGGTTCACAATTTGTCTGGTCGACAAGAGATGGACCGGCACATCTAAGGAGTACATGAAGGGGGGGAGGCACTTTGGGGAGATGGTCATCGACCATAGAAATCGAGATGCCTCTGAAAACCAACCTCGTGTGCGGCCTGTGGAGTGATCCGAGGCGAGGGCCTCTGAGGAACAAAGTGCAAGATAGGGGTACCGCATTCCATAGGACACCCTTATTTTATGGGCATTCCTCTCCAACAATAGATGCCAAATATCCATCTCTTTATGCCAGGCTCTCCCACCTATCAAAGGTATGTATGGTGATGAGGGTAGAAAGCTGCCAATAAATGCCAAGAGAACTAGCCCCTTTTCCACTCAAAATCTGCAACATGAGCTGAGAATGTCCATGGTTGCTATACTAACAAACCATCTCAACAAATATATCCCTCTCTGGAAATGAGTACTAATCTAGCACAGGAGAATACAGTTGCACACATGGATCATGAATCTTCTGCCACATATGCTCCAGGGATGAGGGTTTATGCAATATCTTCAACAAATTGAAGCAAGCTACCTCCACCAAGAAGCAGCTCCAGCTTCATTGTGCCACCTAGAAACCATCAGTAGCCTCCCTTTTATAGCTCATATCCCCACTTCCACTGTCCATGTTTAGAATCAATGGGAGTTTATGCTGGCCAATCAACATGGTACATGCAAATGATAGTGGTCAAATGAGGAGTAAATGCTGCTCCAGCATATGAGGTCAACTTTATACAAAACAGAAAAGAATTGTCATGATGTTCTGACATTGCTTTACCTTCATCAATGCATCTGGTGTTGCATTGGAATTTGAGACGAATTCCTGTACAAGTGGCAGTAGAAGTCCAAGGGATAGTAATTTGTTTTGTGGGGTATAGTGTTCTACAGCCTAAAGCTGTTGGGAGACAACACAGGATCAACTCAGTAAAGGATCATTTTGTTCCACAGTTTTGATATTAACACAAGTATACATACTGAAAATTTTGTAACAGCCAAATGGTATGATTTTATTTGTCTAAAAAGGCTCAACATAAACAAGAATATGTGAAAAGTCACCTCCAGATGATTTTCAATAATACAGCAGTTTGCCTTGAACATCAACTTTTAGCTCTTATCATTTGGATCTAGCAACATTTCCATTTGTGAATTCCAACCATTTATGAACCTGAATCTAGAATTTGATATTTATCTATAGATTGCTCATTATTTTCTGAATGCATTTCCAACTACCAAATATACTTTCTGGAACTGGATTACATGTGTAACAAGAAAAAATCAGCTTCAAGGACCAACAAAGCAAATTAACATGACCTAAGGCATGAAATTGGATCAATTATCTACACCAAAGATTGGAATTCCCTATTGTTAAAGATAAATACAAAGAAAGCCATGAGAAAGAGACTACAAGACAAGTAACTAGTTATAGTCCATGACTCCAATCTGAGATACTCCAGAATTATGTGCCAGAACAGAATACAGAACAAGAGGTGAAAACTTACAGATTCATCCATGAAGAATTTTTTAAGACAACTTACCTCTGTAATCTTAGGAATTGCTGTGTGCTCAATAAATACAGATAGTTGTGCCAGCACAAGCACAAGTCCTGTTGAAACCTTATCTGTCTGCAACTTCTCTGTAAGAGGCAGTTTTCCATCACAGGTTCCCCGTGAAACCGAGAGAAATAAATCTTCCAGAGATGTAAAAAAGTCCTGAAAACCTCCTTGAACCCAGTCAATATACACATCCCTCAACTTCACCAGTAATTCCAAATTGTCATCAAGAAGCTGTCGAAAATCCTGAAACACAAATATATAATTCAAGTTAGAACAAATCTGGCACAACCATGTTGTGTAGCTAAACACAACATTTTTATGCAAATAAATTTATGTGCATGAAGAATTTTGTATATGAGATCATAGCTTTGCAATAATATTTAGTCCTTGGATATTTTGTACAGGGCCAGATATGTTAAATATGGTTTCGAATAGATAATTTGTGTGTTAAAGATTAATTAGCCAGATAAGAGCCTAATTACAATTTAGCGCTTTAGTTAATCTTTTGTATAAATAGGGGTTTTCCCCTATGTTAAAGAACATGACCGGTCATCGAACCAGTCGACCCCAAAAAGCTGAACTGGACGGGAACCAGAAAAAACCAAACCAAAAAACTGGTTGACCAAAAATACATAAAATATTCAAATTTTGAAAAAAAACACATATATGCATGTGCATCGATATGAATCCAAACCATTATACACAAATATGCAAATATTCTCATGTATATAGCAAGTAACGGTGCATATAACCAAAATAGCACCGAGTGCAATTCATCTCTAAACCAAAATACATCAACAAAGAGGCTCTAAATAGCCTCTAGAGTCCAAAAAAAAATCATGCTACAACAAATAACTACATATCATCAAAATTATTGCCTATATTGGGATTCTCATCATCAGTATCACCCTAGTATTAAAATAAGATAGAAAAAGCTTAACATGCCTAATCAGTGATTTTGCTTGAGTGAAGGGTACATTTTTATTAGGGTCATGATAGAGGAGTTCAATAATCAATGCACCGACATCAAGGTACATAGAGGGCTTGGTGCTCTTGATTAAATCAGTTTCATACCCTCATACATGACAAAATACAGTGAAAACGCTGCAATCATGCCAATCCTGAAATCCTAGAAAACCGTTATGTCTACTGAATTTTGAATGGGATCAAAAATTCTACTTTCTCGATATGAAATCCAATGAGGTTGGAACCACTCTCAAACATCCTGAAACTATTGGTTTTTGTAGCATCGGACATGTACTTCCACAAAGGCTCGATGTCTAGCCTGTGGAAGTCATCCTTGTAACCTCTCAGAAAAACTTAGGGAGTTCACCTTATGAGTTAAATTATTAAAGTGAATGTTCTTTTGTTAATTAAGTTAAATGCCTAAGTTAATAGCATTATTAACTTAACTGAGTGTTTGATTAAGTCATGACAGTTAGATCTAAAGTGAAGGTGAGATTAGATCTCAACCTTTGATCACTTTAGAGATCTAGGGTTTGATTGATTTAGTCAAACTTCAATGTAATAAAAGGCAGCCTAGGTGAGAGGAAACATAGTGATGGTACACAAAGAGTGAGTGAGCACTCAGGTGTGTCGGGGCAGGGGCTGAGGAAAGTGTGCAAAGAGGCAACAAGGAAGATAACATGCAAGATCGAAGTACAGATCTTGAGCTAGGCTATTTGCTAATTTGTATTTCCTCAAAAGGGCAATTATCCTAGGATGGGAGCCCTGATTTTATAGCAATAAAATCATCACAGAACTAGTTTTCCCACGAGGGTTTTTCCAAGGATTTTACCTGAATCTCGTGTGCAAATGTTTTATGGTTTCTGTGATTTAATGCTTCCACTAATTTTTGTGTTGATAACCTAGCTTGTGCTTTTAATTAATGAAGTGATTTCATTTGGGATTTTTAGCCGAGTGTTGGTTCTGAATTTCAACATGGTATCAGAGCTCTGACTCTGAGGAAGCCAGTTTTGCACGAGATGTTGATATTATGGTAGCTGCGGGAGGTATTAACCTCCATGTGTAACCTTTGGCTAGAATAGAATATTCCGAAAGCAAGAGAAACCCTAAATAGATGTGTAAAAACCCTAAACGACAAGTCGGCTCAGTAAAATAAATAATATTAAAGTATTACTCTCCAGAAAGAGAAATCTGCCTAGACATGTGACAAGGAGCATTATAAATAGGAGGCGCTTGAGCTCATTTGTACTCACTCACTTCACTCACTCTCTTTAGTATAGCGCAAGTATGGAGCTGCAGCTGCATGAATGGAAGGTGGATCTTCTGGGGTGATTCTTGGTCTCTCTCTCTAGCGCTATCTAGCCTAAGATATGCGCCTTACCTTCTAGTATCTCTTGGTGGCATTCTTGGTGACATTCTTGGTGGTATTCTGATATTCTTGGTGGTATTCTTTGTAAATGCAACTGCAACTGCTGCAGTTGAGTATTGTTCTTGTTCTTTGGTTTTGAGACTTTCTGTCTGGTACGTTATCTTTGGAGAAAGACATGCTCTCTTGGTTATTTGTTGGTTCTAGTACTGCTTCCAGAATCATTCTATCTAGCAAAGGTTATGGTGCTCGGGGGTGGCTGCGTGCCTATGGTTGGGTGACAATATTGTGATATTGTCTATGGTTAAATGAGCACATCGAATATTTTAACAGGTTATGGGCCCACACTACCTTCAGAATAGTCTAACCGCTAAAAGATAGATCGAGAGTTCTTTGTCAAGCTCGTTGTAGCACCAATTGCAGTTGCAACTAGGGTTTCTAATTTTGCATTGCAGCAAAACCTAATCTAATTCTTGGGTACTTTTAGTAAAGCATTGGACCTAATTTTTAGGTATTCTAGTGCGCCCTAGCCTTGCGCACCCTCTGGTGTCCTCAGCCAGCAAAAACGTCAAGTTTGAGTTCTTGGTCAACGTCAAAGTCAAAGGTTGATTGGTGAAAATCAAAGTCAAAGGTTGACTTTTGGTCAAAATTGATTTTGTGGTCAAAGTTGAAATTYCAGGGTTTCTAGCTTGTTCTAATCATTGAACATTTTTTATTCAGTTTCTAACCTCTTCTTGTCAAGATGGTGTCTAGTTTCAGATTAGAAGACAAGTTGAMCGATACTACAATTTTGAAAGGTATGCACTTGTATATGCTTTTCAAGTTATATCATCTAGCAAAACATGAGTGTGTTTGCAGGGGATGTACAAGAGACCTTGTTCAAGCARTGATCTTGGATTCAATACATTCAGAGGAATAAGCGCACCCTTCCTAGCAGTTGAGGCTCCAGGTTCCAGGTTTGATTGATCAAATTGTTAAGTTTCAATTTGCACATATCAAGTTTGATAGTTGCTACAGTACAAGTAAACACTATAGTTGTGACAACAATCTTTGAAAGGTTCTATTACTGCTAGGTATACTTGGTTGCATGTAATTACTATTGATATAGATGATTATTGCACTTATTTGCCAAATGAACTAACATCTCCTCTAGGAGATATTTCTTGTTTTTCTCATGGGCAGGTCACCTTGATAATTCTATGATGACTATCATCCTTGTTACCATAGATATGTTCTTATGAAAATGCTATTGGAAATACTTTTGGTCTTGTTGTTCTTGTTTCGGGCAGGTCACAAGCGATAGCTCAGAGAAGGAGCTACAATGACAGTTGCAAACATGGAGTAGATGACTCCATCAAGTGGTGAGGCAGGTGATCTCACCAAGTACCAATTCTAAAGGAAGCATGTAAAGCAAAAGGAGCTTTGGACATCGTTCACTTAAATGTGTGTGGACCAATTTCAACCTCCTCACTAAGCGGAAGATAAAGATCTTGAGGTTCGATAATGAAGGAAAGTACACCTCCAAGGAGCTTGTTGCCTTTTGTAAAGTAGCCGGGATTAGGAGGGAGCTAATTGTCCCACATAATCCTCAACAGAATGGTGTGGCGGAAAGAAAGAACCGATCCATTGAAGAATTTGTTAAGGCAATGATGAATGACCAAAATGTATACATGTTTCTATGAAGAGAAGCAGTTGTGACAGCCGTATATTTTCAGAATATAAGTCCTCATCATATATTGAAGAACATGACTCCAGAAGAAGCTTTCTCCTGAAAGAAGCCAAGTGTTGAACACTTGAGGATCTTTGGTTGTTCTGTCTATATTCATGTTCCCAAGGACAAAATAAAGAAGTTGGAACCTTCAAGAAAGAAGGGCATATTCGTTGGATATAGTGAGTCATCAAACACTTACAGAATCTATGTCCCAGGTCAATAGAAGGTTGAAATCAGCAAGGACGTGACTTTTGATGAGAAGGTTTCCTTCAGGAAATCCATAGAAGATTCCATGGATTCCAACGATGAAGAAGAACATGAAGGTCCCAAGGAAGAAACTACATGTTCTCCCGAACATCCCAATGAAGATCCAGAACAACCACTTGAATCTATGAAACCAGTTATTGTACTAGAGACCAGAAAGAAGCAGAAAGACATAAAGCTCCTAGTGGCACCTTCAGGAAGAGCAAGAGGCCCAAAAGATTAGTTATGCAGCACTCATGACAAGTCTTGTCAATGCAGAACCTTCCACCTTTGAAGAAGCAATCAAGAAGAAAGAATGGAAGGAAGCTATGATGGAAGAATATCAATCCATCATGAAAAATGATGTATGGGAAATTGTGCCTAGACCTAAAGGAAAGTCTGTAAATGGGTTGACAAGATAAAGCATGCAGTAGATGGGAGTATCGATAAATACAAGGCCAGATTCGTGGCTAGAGGGTACTCCCAGCAGGAGGGAGAAGACTATGATGAGACATTTGCTCCAGTTGTCGTATGCACCTCTATTAGAGCCATCATATCTCTTGCAGCATCCATAGATTGGAGTTTACATCAGATGGATGTAAAGACCACTTTTCTCAATCGAGTAATTGAGGAAGAAGTATACATAGAGCAACCTCAAGGTTTTGAGGTACACCCAAGAGAAACCCATGCATGCAGATTAAAGAAGGCCTTGCATGGACTCAAGCAAGCTCCAAGAGCTTGGTATGCACAAATTGACAGTTACTTGACAAGATTTGGATTTTCCAAGAGCTATGTCGATCCAAACCTTATTACAAGGTTGTGAATGATGCACTTGTCATCCTGCTACTATATGTTGATGATTTGTTTTTAACAGGTGCAGAGCCTCTCATTATTCAGTGTAGGAGGGAGTTAGCCCCTGAATTCGATATGAAGGATCTTGGTCGCATGCATTATTATTTGGGATTAGAAGTATGGCAGAAGCGTGGTGAAATCTTCCTAGGGCAAGGGGAGTATGTTGTAAAGATCCTTCAGAAGTTTGGGATGATGGATTGCAAATCCATGGCAACTCCCATGGTGACAGATCTAAGGAGGCTGAGAGACTCTGATTTTGATCTAGTAGACTCGTCCCTATACCATCAGTTGATTGGCTCATTGATGTATTTGGTTAATACCCAGCCAAACATTTGCTTTGTTGTGAACACGTTGAGCCAGTTCCAGGTGGAACCTAGACATGAGCATTGGATAGTTGCAAAGCACATTTTGAGATATCTTCGTGGGACGCTAAATTATGGTTTGAGATATGCCTCAGACAGTGACGTACAGTTGCATGGATTTACTGATTCAGATTGGGTAGAGAATGCAGATGACAAAAAGAGTACTTCTTGTATATGTTTCAATTTGCGCTCTGCTATGATATTGTTAAATTTACATGCAGCAGCGAGAGCCATTCTCCTGGAGGATGGCTAAGACCATAGACGAGATCTAGGGCACCCAGTGCACTCCTGGGATATGTGGTCTGGGACAAATATTGATAAAGACCCTAGGTTAGTAACCAGGGC
>SNQJ01S0066419.1:21168-41729 GCA_010110895.2 Picea sitchensis | reverse complement strand
TTACTTGTATATGTGCATGGCTGTCCCTCACAGAGCTTCTTGCTAGATGTTCTAACTTGGTTTAAATGACAGATTTAAATTGTTTAAGTACTGAAAAATTTAAAAGAAATTACTGTGCTACAAAATTACCCTAAATCTAACAGATATCATGGGCTACCAGGAAACAGAAGTCTGTTGCACTCGGCACTGTAGAAGCAGAGTATATTGCATCTTGTGATGCTTGTACGAAAGCAATATGGCTCCGTAAGCTGGTTTCTGGACTATTTGATCAGGTGTTGGATTCGACTGTGATATATTGTGATAATCAGAGCTATGTGAAGCTTTCAGAGAACCCCGTGTTCCATGACAGGTCGAAGCACATTGAGATCAACTACTCTTTTATCCGTGAAAAAGTCCAGAAGGGAGAAGTGATTCTCCAATACATCTCCACCGATGAGCAGACAACTGGTATTTTGACAAAGCCTATGTCCAAGATAAAGTTTACATACTTGAGGGACAAGCTGGGACTTGTGGAGATTGCTCCCTTGGTTGAGAGGGAGTGTTGATCTATATCATGCTAGTACAACTTAGATATGATGCATTAGCATCATGCTAGTATAGCTTAGATATGATACAGAGGTCTTGAGATGCATCATGCTAGTACAGCTTAGATATGATGCATTAGCATCATGCTAGTATAGCTTAGAGATGATGCATATGCCTCAGTCGCATCATGCTAGTACAACTTAGATATGATGTAGTAGCATCATGCTAGTACAGCTTAGAGATGATGCAGATGGCTCGCATCATGCCAATACAGCTTAGAGATGGTGCATTAACACCATGCTAGTACGGCTTAGAGATGATGTAGAGACATTGATCTACATCATGCGAGTACATCTTAGAGATGATGTAGATGATACTCCACATCATGCCAGTACAGCTTAGATATGATGCATTTGCATCATGCTAGTACGGCTTAGAGATGATACAATGGCGAGAATGGTCCTTGTAGCCCATTGTGAGGCATTCAGCATCTGTTGGGACAGTCATTCTTCTAGGACGTATGTCCAGATTAGAAGAACGGTTCCTGTATCACTCTGTTGAGTGAGTGACTTATGTGAAACACTCTGTTGACTGAGTGACTTATGTGAAACACTTTGTTGAGTGCGTTGAGTCCAGCACATGACTTATTCAGCATCATGCCTGATTACTCAGATGGATCATGGAGTATGGCCTCGAGAGATGATGCAGACAATGATATGATTTGATGCCAGGAGACTATTGTACTGCATGGTGATAGCTTGTGTAGCTATTAGCAGTGGAGACTATGTGTCTCTGGACAGTAGTTATGTACTATTGTGGTGGATGTGTTCCACTGGTAGTGATTGTGTGTCACTAGACAGTAGTTGTGCACTACTAGGAGTGGTTGTGTACCACTAGATAGTAGTTGTGTACTACTATCGATCGACACTGTTGTGATCTATTGGATGGCATTGTAGTAACGGTGTACTACTACCTGATTGCCATGGAGACTACCAGTAGTGTTGAAGGTGTTTCCTAGGCTGGTGTGCCAACCAGTAGAGTTGGAAGTGATTTCCAGCTAGATGGATAGTGATGATGATGCTTGTGACTTGATCTGCATGATCATAAGATAACCTGTGTGGCTATGACGATGCTACATGTAGAATGGTCTGCAAGACTATGTGATCTTTGCCCGTACCATGTGAAATAGATGGATGTGTTTGAGACCATTACAGTTAATACCTCCCTAGCTAGGAGGGAGTGTTGATATTATGATGGATGTGTTTGAGACCATTACAGTTAATACCTCCCTAGCTAGGAGGGAGTGTTGATATTATGGTAGCTGTAGGAGGTATTAACCTCCATGTGTAACCTTTGGCTAGAATAGAATATTACGGAAGCAAGAGAAACCCTAAACAGATGTGTAAAAACCCTAGAAGACAAGTCAGCTCAGTAAAAAAAACAATATTAAAGTATTACCCTCTAGAAAGAGAAGTCGGCCTAAACAGGTGAAAAGGAGCACTATAAATAGGAGGCGTTGGAGCTCATTTGTACTCACTCACTTCACTCACTCTCTCAAGTATAGCGCAAGTTTGGAGTTGTCGCTACAAGAATGGAAGGTGGATCTTCTGGGGTGATTCTTGGTCTCTCTCTCCAGCGCTATCTAGCCTAAGATATGCGCCTTACCTTCTAGTATCTCTTGGTGGTATTCTTGCTGACATTCTTGGTGGTATTCTTTGTAAGTGCAACTGCAATTGTTGCAGTTGAATATTGTTCTTGTTCTGTGATTTTGAGACTTTCTGTCTAGTGCGCTATCTTTGGAGAAAGATACCCTCTCTTGGTTATATGTTGTTTCTAGTACTACTTCCGGAATCATTCTATCTAGAAAAGGTTATGGTGCTCGGGGGTGGTTGTGTGCCTATGGTGGGGTGACAATATTGTGATATTCTCTATGGTTAAACAAGCACATCGAATATTTTAACATGGGAAACTCCAGGTTCACAGATTTGCAAAATTTTTAGAAGTTGCGGGGTTTTAACGCGGAATTTTTTTTTAAAAGTAAAGTACAGTTCAAACTTTTTACAGACTCAAACGGATCTGTATGACATACATTTCTACTGCAGATTGCGGCCACGAGAAGGAGCGGATCATGTGACTATGAGAAGAGGTTGGGCATGCATATCAGCTGACAACAAGATCTAATCCGTGAGGCTGCTGAGCAGAGAACTCAGCAGCTGAGAAAGGCAACGACAGGAGCTGGGCCGTCGGTAGATACAGTCGTCATGTTGAGGATGTGGATCGACTGTTGGCAATGGCCGATAGCGCACAAGTGGAAGCCACAACCGTAGGATCGAGTGTTGTCGCGCATGGAAAAGAGAGGCAACGACAAGTCGTGGCATTTGGATAGTCTGCGCGGGGAAGAGTTGATACAGCCCAACAGAGGTAACGTGGAGTCGTCGATTAAGGCAAAGCAAATCCCACGCAAAGCACACAGTCGCCAACTACAGAGATCGAGCGAGCAAATCCGCGCAGAGGTTGGGAAATTTCACACAAGGGTCGAAGAATTTGGAACAACCGCCAAATAAAAGGATGGTCGGTGGATAGGCACAACCGGTCACAGGTGAGAGACGTTGTGCGAGTGGAGAAAATCAGTCACCAGAGGCAGCGCGTGGAGCTGGGTGCAAGCTAGGAAACAACAGACGACTCACGTAGAGGAGGCTCGAGCCACCAAGGCGCGGACAGTTCGCAAACGTTGGCCAGGGGAATCCGCATGGGACTAGAAGACTCCGCGGGTTGTCAAAGGGATCCACCAGCCAAGCAGAACCGCTAGCAGACTGCCAACAGGGCATCCAAGTCACCAACAGATGCACAGAAGCTTTCGGGTAGCCGCAGAGAGTGCAGGTAGGCCCTGGGCAGGTCCAGGCAGCAGACAGACTGCCTAGAAAATTTCGGGCAACGAGGATAATTGTTGGGTAGCAAGCAGAGAGGCTCCGAGCAACCCAGAAAAGGATCCGGGCAACAGCAGGAGACTGCAGGCATCCCTAGGCAACTTTGGACAGGGTGACTGGGCAACGGGCAACAGGTCCCGAGAAACAGAAAAATTATGGAGTGGCTTGCAAGTAATGGCAAGCAAAACAGGGTGACAGAGAACGAGGAGCAGGCAGCTCTAAAGGTTAAGCAACTCATAGGGAGTCAGCCTTCAGGTTAAGGTGGGAAAGAGCAGCCTTCCAAGTCCGTCCAGATGAAGTCATGGTTCGAGATGGCGATGCAGGATGCTCAGAAACAGGAGGCTTCTAGGACCAAGTCTAGAGGGCAATGTTCAATGCAGGGTCCAAGCGAGATGGCAGGAATAGCTTCTGTGTCAGAGGGAGAAGCCAATCAAATGGATTGAAGAGTAGCCATGGTAGCAGATCGGATAGCGAAGACAGAGCCACTTCCAGGCGATGGAAGTACCTTCCTCGCTAAGAGGGAGTGTTGGTTTTTGTAGCATCGGAGAGGTACTTCCACAGAGGCTCGATGTCTAGCCTATGGAAGTCATCCTTGTAACCTCTCAGAAAACCTTAGGGAGTTCACCTTATGAGTTTGTTGTTGTCCTAATACACACTTGCAAATGTGAGTCAAGTCATGCTCACTTAGTGTGTCCTTGGAGGCACAATGCCTAGGTTCAAAGCCCACGTTGTCACTTTGGCTTGAACCTCTTTCGTCTAGGCTTACTCCTAGGGAAGCCAAGGGGGGTAGTCCCTAGTTTCTAGATAAGATTTAGAGTTTAAGTTCTAGGAGTTGATTTTAATTTCTTAAGGTTAGAGGGGGTCTATCTTATGATGYACAAGTAGCAATGCAAGATGCAAGGTTATGTCAAGTAGCCCTTTCCCTAAGTCAACTAAGACTAGTGCCTAAAAATTGGGCTAGGGGTCAACTAAGTTAAGGGGTGTTTCGTTACAATAAGTTTACAAGGATTATGAAATACAACTAGATACAAGATTATACAACAAATAAAGAATGCTAAGTACAAAATGATACAATATAACAAGCTAACCATGTTTTAAATGTGAAGGATATCAAGAAGATCAAGGCATCAACACATTAAGCCTAAGCATGCCCCAATAGCACTTACTCTATTGGACTGCTCCTCAATGGCAACATCAACAATTGAAGATTCACAAGAACGCTTAAAAGATTAAGGAGCTTTAAATGCAAGTGTTCCACAATGATTAAATCACTTAGCTGATTTTACTCAAAAAGTATTACTTGCATTACGAGATCGAAAGATTGAGTTACAAGTATTAAACCTTAAGATGTATTAGATTAAGCCAAGGTTTGATTACTAGGTGAGTTAAAGGATTTCTTAAGATTTAAGAGATTTTAATTACCCTTATTAAGTGATTCATCGAAAACCTCCTCCCCCGGTTGCCAAATAGTTGTTGGATGCTCAAGAAGTGAGGCAACGAAGCCTACCCTAGCTTCGCAGGTCAGCCCAAAGAATTGAGTTTTTATGGAAAGGACGCTCCTTTGCACCGTGAGACCGTCCTCAACCTATCACCTTCCGTTGCCGTCCTCAATCCCCGTTTTAGATGGTGAAGATGGTGGTTCAAGGCACCCTATTATGTCTATTAAGTTGTTATATCAATTGGTTAGACTTTTAGGTGTGTTCTTAAGTGTTTTGGTGACTTTTAGTTGCCTTTAAATGGTGAATAAATGCCAAAACCGAAACTTTTATGAGCTTAGAAAGTGTGTTATTTGAGCATAAAAATGAAGAGCATTTAACACATATAAAGCATTGAAAGAGAGCTCAATAACGAATTAGTTTTATCACCATGCACTAGATCACTAACATGAGTAGTTACCTATGAAAGAAAACTAAGGCACAAGGCAAGGACAACTTGCCAAAAGAATGAAAGAATAACTCAAGCTTATACCACTTATGTTATGTTTGTTAAGAGCATCAAGATCAAAGCATTAAGTGTGAAAAGAAACTTGAAGACTTAAGTGTGCCTACACTATCAACTTATCCAACAATATTTACTTTAGGTGTGTTGGCAAATGGCCTAAGATATTAGAATATGAAAAGATAACCATTTGCTAAACTATTAAAGCATTAACCATGTAATGTGTTAGATTTAAGCATGTAAAAAGAGATAGATCTTAATATAACTTATGCATGCAAGTAAGTTGATTATGCCCCAAGGGCTTTAAGCTAAGGATTAGTATGTGATGTGAAGATCTAGATCTAGAAAGTTTTAACCATTAAGCATTAGAAAAGATCAAAGCATTCTACTTATCCTAGCCTCACGTTATTGGGTATTACTCTCCCAAGATGTAGGCAACTTAGATATTACTTGAGAAAAGAGGAAAAGAGAAACAAGCAACTAAAAACTTAACAACAAGCTACTAGCTAGCACCCACGTCCTAGCTTGAGGAAGTGCTCCAAAATTAAAAGAAAGAAGATTGGCACTTACCCTAAGCTACCCTAAGTTCACACGTGGGAGGAGGTCGTACCAATCCTTCTCCCAAGCCAATGAGCCACTAAAAATCAGCAAAATGACTAGATCTATGTACAAGAAACTTAAAAAATGACAAAGGAAAGGTTGAGAATGAGGGTCTTGGAGTGTTGTGTGGATGTTTTTGGGTAACCTAACCCCCTCAACCAGATCTGAACCTGCAAAAACCAACAAGCTATGCTTGTTGGAAAAGCTACACACAACAATCAAAGTAGAGAAAAACTTTTGCTTTTTAGGGCAAAAATTTTTCACAAAAAAATTTGATGAAAAATTTAGATTTAGATGACCAATCCACTAAGTTAAGCTAGCTGAAATATGTATGGAGTGAACAGCAATAAGAAGAAGAGTAAAGGATGAGAAAAATGGAGTTTTTATGTGCTTTAAGGGAGGGCTCTTCCTTGAGGCAATCTCAATAAAGCCCTTGAAACCAAACCTGCAAAACTTGACAAAGTGATATGCATACAAAGATAATATGATTGGATATGCTAATAAGATGACACTTCAACCCTATCTAGCAAATCAACATATATAGATCTACAAGAACATGCATTGTTAGATCTACCCAAGTAACACTTTACCTACGATCAATATATGCAATCACCACATCAAATCAAAACAAATTTACCTCACATGTAGCAAGAACAAGAACATGCATTGCTCTTCCAATGATCCTCCAAAGTTTCTCCTTTTATTACTCAAGAAATGGATCTTGGAGAAAACTTACTCCAAAACCCTAAGAGCCAAAGAATGGAATGATGGAACAAGAGAGAGAGAGAGAGAGAGTGGAAAATCAAGTAGTATAACAATAGCTCAAGATATGGTAAGAAAAAGAGTGAGGGAAGGGTTCATTTTATACTTGGAGAGGTAAACTCACCCATCTTGGATCAATGCCAAGTGTCCAACACCGAGCACAAGAGGAAATCCCAAGGGTAGGGTGCACCATCTAGGGTTTGATCTCATGGATCAAGGGTGTGGATGAGTGAGGGAGTGTTGGGATCACACAAAAGGGTAGTGGGAGGTTAGGGAATGCGTGCCAAGGCAGAGAAAGGGGCCCCAACCACAAAAAACGAATTTTCTAGATGAGGGGGGCGTAACTCTCCTAGGAGGGCGTACCACTGGAGAGAGGAAAGAAATGGGAGGCAATAAATGAGTGGTCGGGTGTTGGGATCAAGCAAAAAGGTAAGTGGGAGGCTAGGAAAGGTGTGCCAAGTGATATAATAAGTCTCCCCTTCATTTTTTTATCATTTTTTTACTTTTTGGAGACTTTCTAGAAGGGAGGCACACCACTCTAGGAAAAGTGACGTTTTTGCTTAATGGCTAGGTGAGGGGGTGATGTGAGGGTTGGAAAAGGTTAGGAAAGGTTAGGAAAGGTTAGGAAAAATCTCTCTCACCTTTTTCCATCTTTACATCCATTCCCTAGCTCAAAATTAAAAAAATTACATTTTTTGACTTTATCAAGACTAGCAATTAAAATTGTTGTTTTTGACTGACTGACACTCCTAGTGGACAATCACCTAGCAAAAGTTGTCCAACTGAGCTAAAACTTGGTCTAGGGGTGTAGGGGGTGTTATTCCATTTCTTTTGAGCACAAATACCCCTATCAAAAACCCAAAGACCTAGTTTTTACAATTTTTGCTCAAAAATAATTAAATAATTAAACCTCCAAACTTAGGGAAATTTAATTAAAAATTAATTAATTAAAAAAAACTAATCTAGACTCGATGGAATTCCGCGAGACTCTCTAAGATGTTTTACATGGTCATTTACATCATTTCCTAACAATAGTTACCAAAAGATAAGCCCATTAGAACGTCGTTCACCACTTTGCAGGAATTATTGCAAGTGTGAGGGAAAAACTCAAGGGAAATTAACAAGGTTGAAAAGCCCAGTTAATAACCTGAGGATAAAAAACCCTCGGTGAAAGGAACTCTCCCAATGAACCCATCCCAAGGTAACTGACCTAACTATGACCAATGCAGACCTATTACATTATTGACCCACGCAAGAGTGCGGAAATTCCATTTACAAAAAGAAGTGTTGGGGCTAAAAATGCCCTGTAGAACCAAACTGTCTTCGAAAAATGAGCATCTGATGATGCATCTCTTCATGGCACATGGAGTTCACCCCCTAGTTGGAGAGGCGGTCAACAGAGTTAAATTATTAAAGTGAATGTTCTTTTGTTAATTAATTTAAATGCCTAAGTTGATGGCATTATTAACTTAACTGAGTGTTTGATTAAGTCATGACTATTAGATCTAAAGTGAAGGTGAGATTAGTTCTCAGCCTTTGATCTCTTTAGAGATCTAGGGTTTGATTGATTTGGTCAAATTTCAATGTAATAAAAGGCAGCCTAGGTGAGAGGATGAAACACAGTGATGGTACACAAAGAGTGAGTGAGCACTCAAGTGTGTCGGGGCAGGGGCCGAGGAAAGGGTGCAAAGGGGCAGCAAGGAAGATAGCAGGCAACGAGATCGAATGACGGATCTTGGGCTAAGCTATTTGCTAATTTGTATTTCCTCAGAAGGGTCATTATCCCAGGACGGGAGCCCTAATTTTATAGCAATAAAATCATCACAGAACTGGTTTTCCTGCAAGGGTTTCTCCAGGGGTTTTACCCGAATCTCATGTGCAAATGTTTTATGGTTTCTATGATTTAACGCTTCAGCTAATTTTTGTGTTGATAACCTAGCTTGTGCTTTTAACTAATGAAGTGATTTCATTTGGGATTTTTAGCCGGGTGTTGGGTTCTGAATTTCAACAGAAACAATTGATGGTAATGTTAAAAATTTAAGTAAAAGGATGAAAACGAAAGATAAAGAAGACAATAAAAGTGGCATTCTCCTTTATCTTTCATTTTCATCCTTTTACTTTAAGAATTTAACATTACCATTAATTACTAGGGTGGGTGAAATAGAGCGGGTGGGGACCTCTTTAAGTAGCATTAGTACGGCCCTAGGGTTAGGTATTGTGCTTGCCAATAACTTAATCTGTTGTTTTTTAAAGAAAAATTAGGTTTTTGTGGTCCCTAGCCACTCCATATGGCATCGTACAAAACAGGTCGGTTCGATGCTTTAAGGTCAATTCTAGTACAGAACCAGCTAGTTTCGTACTGGAATCGGCCTTAAAGCATCGAACCGGCCAAAAACCGACCAAAAATGGTCTGAAACCTTGAACCGGACTGGAATGGCCCTGAAACTGATTGGACCAACCAGTTTTGCTGGTTCCAGTCTGGTTTTTATAACACTAGTTTTCCTCATATCTATCAATCAATTAAATCATATTTACTATTTTGAGTACATTTTGAAGAAATCTTCCTCGATTATTCAGATGTACAGGTGCAATCCCCTCTTTGTGTGCAGGTGCCACCACTCCTTTATTGTCGTCTCTTTGTTTTGTCATAGTTTCATTACCACCATACTTCTTATTGTTATTTCAGTTCAGATCTGTGTTTTTGCAATAACAGTGTGTCGATTCTGATCCAAGTACATCAAATGGAGTGTTCTAATGCACTAGGATTCATTCTTGAGCTTGACTTTTTTACAGAGAATAATAATTTCAATAAAAAACCAAGACAATGGAACTTGTTATCACTCAAACATTCATCTTGGTGATTCAACATCAACGGTTTGTGGATACATTAGGGGAGAACTTGTCAAAAGTTCATTATTCGACATCGACAATTCGTGGATACATTACAGAATGAACTTATCATTAAAAGTTTATCATCTGGCATAGACAGTTTGTGAGTGTTAAATTCAGACTTAGCACATGGTCGCAAGTTTTCATTACTACGAGTTAAAGATTGGACAGGTTTCTTGCAAAAGATCTAAAGAGAACTTATCTTCATAACAGGTTATATTCATCCGAGTATATAACCTGACAGTTTTTTCCAGTTCAGCAGGTTTCCCATGCTTGCACTTCAGATACAGCACTTAGGACATGCATAGGCAAGGGAAGACTTCAAAAAGGTAAAATCAGATTTTTAAGATTTGTTATCTTGGAAATTTTGAGTTTTTAGAAAAATCATCTTTCATGAAATCTGATCATATATTTGGATAACCTTTATGGAGATGTGCATGGAATTAGATTTTGGTGGCAACTGGAGCAAGACAAATTAAGGTTTCTACTCTTTCAAAAATAATTGTAGTTTTAGATACCTTTTTTTATTGAGCATGGCATGTTGTCCAAATTTGGTGATTGTTACACCATATATTGTATGGGGTGTCCGAGGACCATTTCATGACTCCTTGCAGGATGACACCCATGGACTTCCTATGTACCATTTGCAGATCTAGGGGCATTCTCATATTGCACATGTTATTTTGGTTCTACCTTATGGTTTACCCGAACCTTGACCTGTTAATTTCTTGAAACCCAGCTATCAGAAATTTTATGCCAACAATTTAACAATTCAGAATTTAATCTACTGCAGATATAAATTCTGTAAACAATGCAGAAAATTTACATCTGAGTTTTAACCATTAAAATGCACAACGGAATCATAAACAGCACACATATTTGAACACAGATATTTCTAGGCAATGCCCCTGGAAAAATCCCAAAGGAAAAACCAGTAAATGAGAGGATTTTATTGGCTTCAGAGGAAGAAAATAATTACAGCAGCTAATTCAAAATTTTCTTACAGCCCAGCGAACTCGGCCTATATGGCCCTGCTTTTTCAGCCCCGCTTTTTCGGCCCAACTTTTTCCGCACAGATTTTTCGGCCCTTGTTTTTCAGCCCTGAAAAATCTTTCCTCTAGCTGCAAATTCGCCCTCTTCCTCAGTCAAATCGCCCAATCCACTCTCAACTCAATGTGTGCGTCTCACTCTCCTTAGATCTGCTTTTATAATCTCTTAATGACCAAATCCCTAACCCTAGGATCTCAATGGTCAAGATTAGATCTTGCCTTCCCAAGATCAACGGTTGTGACTTAATCTCTCATTGAGATGACTTAAATCACTTAAGTTACTCGACTTTATAAAATAGTCACTTTAGTCATTAAATAAAAGCCACATTAACTTTATAAATGCAATTATAAAGTTAAAGATCTAGAGAGCGTCGCTTGGACACTTACACATGCTAGGCACCGCGAATGTAGAAGTACCTGTCCGAGCTACCCCAAAAACTAACATGGCCAACCAATGGGGAAGGTGGCATTCTTACAGGATGACATAGCAGTATCATTTATCATGCCCTTCTACTTATTTCAGCTTAGCAAATTGATTCGTCATGTTTGAACCATTGGTGGATGGTGCTTCAACAGCATATTATGTATATGCATCCTATTACAAGAGTTACTCCATGGCTGATTATTGGTGGAGAAATCTCCTATCACCTTTATCTTGTGCTCATGATGTTCTAGCCATTACTTTCACTTGGTCGGTGCATGATGGATTGAAGTCTTATTCTTAGTTGTTGTATCTTCTAGCTTGTTGTGGTACTTTCCTTGTGGTTTGCCTAGATGTCAATCCCCTCTCATTGTTCATTGGACTCCGTCCATCATTTTGCCAATGTACCATCCATTATTTCATCACCCTTTCATTTTACCTAGACATCATTCATATTATGACCATATTCCACCATTTACCCACTCTTAGAGGGCACATGATTCATTTCATCCAATTTTATATAGTATTTCATTCATAACTAACCTCTCATTTGGCATATTTCATTATATCACATTTCTCATGTGTGCACATGCAAAAGAGGTTCGGGATATTTTATTCTTGATTAGTCAAACCCAAACCTAAGGCTGAAGCACTGCATTACTAACCTATTTTATTACAGGGTTCTAAACCTTAATTGAGGCCTTATTTCCTAAGTTGCAATTTAAAAAAAAAAAAAAGGCACTACGGAATGCAACTTAATGTTCATGTGGAACACAACTTGAGGGTAGTGCTCCCCTTTGGCACACATGTTGAGGCAATCTTATATTAAAAAAATAAAATTTGTTAGTGGTTACCCTCATGAGGAATTCATTGGCTCTCTCTTTAGCCTTGTTCACACTAACACGTGCCACTCTTATTACCATTTCATTGATTTGGCACATATGTTGAGGAGGTGGTTGAGCTTGCATAGTTTTTGAGGGTTAGTTATGCATGTGCCCTATCAACTTGTCTACTTTCACATTTATTTAACCACTTTTCTATTCATTTGTTGACCCCATCTTATTGCCACTCTCTCCTAGGTGGTGCACTCCACCATAGTTTTTAAACTCGGAATCGGGCATCGACTCGGTCACCTATCAACTCAGACATCGACTCGGACCAATCTGATTTCTATAACTCGATCCAATAAAAAATACATTAAATTTTAAATTTTAATGAAAAAATTATTTTAAAGCTTTCAAACCATGATTCCAAACCATTAGAGACAAAATATGCAAAGTTTGCTCATCTATATACCATGTAAGGGTGTATATATCAAAATGGCACCGAGTGCAATACATATCAGTAGAAAAATACATAATCAGTGAAGCTCTATTATCTAAATGGCCTCTAGAGTCCATAAAACATGCAACAACTACAAGCTACTAATCTACTACATATCATTGATCAACATGATCAATCATCAAACTCATCACCACTACTAGAAATGGGTCATCAGCAGCAGCTACAAAATCATCCTCAGGCTCAAAGTCTTCAGGCTCCTCGGACTCCTCAGGGACATCTTCCACTGCAGTAGTTGTAGTAGTAGCGCTAGCAGAAGCACGAGTTTGGTGAGTTGCACGATCAGTGCTTTCATGTGCCATGCTTGGTGCTTCGCTTTCTCCGGCTTCTCCCAGTGGAAATAAATCCAAACCCAAACCCAAGTCATCCATATCTCTATCAGGATCAAACTCTATTGAGTGAGACTCCTCTACCCATTCTGAAGTTGGATCAATATCATCCAACACAATGGGATCCGTATTAGGTCTTTTGTTCAGCAACTGTTGTGTCTTAGCCGAAGGTTGTACTGCACGAAGACGAGATCATTTAACCGTTTTTGTTCCAAATGATTTCTCTTCTTAGTGTGAATTCGCTCAAAGAAAGACCAATTGCGCTCACATTCAGACTCACTGCAAGTTTCGCTGAGGACTCGAATTGAAATCTTTTGCAATTGAGGACATTGGCTACCAAATGACTCCCACCAATGTGTTGCAAAGACAAAGTTAGATGAATGAATTAGATTATGACTTTGGCTAGAAAATCAAGTATTTAAAGTTTAAACAACTAAACTTAAAGAAAGTTTGGAATTGCTTACTTGGTTGGTCCACATCTCTTGCAACCTTTGCCAGGTTTTTTCCAAAGGTACATGTGGCTCTACTGAAAGCACTGATCTATCGATGTACTTCTGGATGCTTCGTCTCATCAGGGACCATGCGTTCCAAGCACTCGTACAATCCATCTTTGACCTCCCCAGTATGATCATCTCCTAACTGAGCTTTGTAATCGTACCTTCGGTTCAGGAAATACCCAGTTGCATGTATGGGACGATGGAGTTGATTGTTCCATCTGTTATTAATGATCTCTCGGATAGGCCCATACTTAGCTACTGTATCCTTGTAGGTTGTCCTTATCTACTCCTTTTCCTGATCCATAGCCTCATAGATGTAACCCATGGCCAATGTTTCCCCATCCACCAACCGCAACACCTTAACAAGGGGCTCGACAATTTTTACAACCTCTATTGCTTTTTTTCAAAAGTGTTTTCAAACACTCTCTTTTTGATGTATTTTCCATCTTGTTTGCGATCCCACTGAGCTCCATTCCATTCATCACTGCTAAACATTTTTTTCAAATTTTGTGCCTGGGAAATGAGAAATTGCAATGTGAGGAAGTGATTTGCAAATCTTGTGATAGCAAGCCTAACAAGCTCCTTGCCCCCGATGTTTTTCCTCATTAGGTTCAATACCCATGAGTGGTTGTAGATGTATTTTGTGATACAATTGGCATGCTCTACAACATTCTTGATCCAATCATGTTTGCCTATGTCCTAAAGCATGAGGTCTATGCAATGTGCGGCACATGGGGTCCAAAATATGGTCCTATATTTGGACTCTAACATCTTACCAGCAAGAACATAGTTAGAGGCATTATCTGTAAATGACCCGAACAACATTTGCCTTCTACTCTATCACAACAATCTCGTCCAAAAGATGAAATAACAGGTTTGCTTCTTTCACCTTATCAAATGCATCAACTGATTTCAAAAACATAGTTCCTTGAGGGCAAGAGACAAAGGAAGTTTATGATTGTATGGTTCTTTCCATCAATCCACCCATCTGACATGATCCTACAACATGTTCTGGCCATTGAATCTTTAAAATCCTTCAAATATTCATCTATGGGCAAAACATCTTTTTGCAAAAGAGAACCCCTCAAGTCATACATACTAAGGCCTTTGAAGCTTTTCCCGCAGCAAAAACAGAATCCCACATAGGTTGGTAATAAGGCCAACGGAAAACATTGAAGGGGATATATGCGTCATACCACCATCTAGCAATGTATTCAAAAGCAAACTCTTTGTATTGCTTCTTCCAATGGCTATCTAAGGTGGGTTGAATTTGAGTTGGTTGAAAGCCACTAACAGAGTTGGGGGAAGGTGGAAAATAGCTTTTAATGTTCTTCTTTTTAGGTTGCCTGTCAAGCTCAGGTGGGGGAGGAACATAATGGAAGGGATTCATAACATTGGTAGAAGGGATAGAGGAAGAGCCTTCAAATTCAACACTACCACTTGCTCTTATTGCAACAACGAGTTGTCTCTTCCTCCCAATTTTAGCATTTATTTCCTTTTTCCTAGCATTCTCTTCTTCAAATTTCTCAAACCGATCGAGCATTTCCATTATTATCTACCCAATCTCTTCATTTGGTGCTTCACATGGGAGAACTTGGCCTCTTACACCAACCAAGTATTCTTTCAGCCTATGAATCCCCTGCCCTTGATGAGCTTCTTGCAATGTTTGCAATACATAAACCCATCAATCATATCAACATGTTTCCATGCAGTGTCTTTGACTCCTGGAGCCATGGATTATGGATTCTCGATTAGAACAAATCTGCAAAATTTCAAATTCAAACAAGCAACATTAGAACTATTAGAAGAATGGTGATACAAATACAAAAACAAGACAAATAAAGATAAAAAAATGGCTAGTTCAACGCTGGAAAACGCTTCAAAACAACACAATTTTAAATTTGAGATCCATGTTGGTTGGAACTTGGGAATGAATGCAATGAAGGTGTTATCCACCAAGTTGCACTAGGATGGACTTGCAGTTGAGCCGCCAAAGATTGAGCAAGCAGTTGCTCAAAGTTCAGAGTTCAGAAGTCTAGCCAATCAATTTGACCACCTTTTTTCACATTTCCATCCCCTGTGGGGCACATTGTAATAAGATGAGATTAGCATGATGAAGTTGCTTGGCCTCCTAAGACTTGATCATCAGTACATACTCTAGAGTGTTTTTTTTCACTTGTTAATTATTTATTGCCTGAAGTTCATTTTAGGCGAGTTATAATTTCTAAGTTTCTTCACTCAAATAACTCCAAAGCTGAGGTATGTTACTGATGGTTAGGCCTGTTGACCATCTATTCAACTAGGGGGTCAACTCCATGTACCATGAAGATATGCACCTGATGGTGCTAACGAGTTAAAGACTTATTGGTTCTACAAGGCAATTTTGGCCTTCAGCATTTTGTTGTAATTGGAATTTCCGCTCCCCTACGTGGGATAATAATGTAATAAGTCTACATGGATCATAGTTTAAGTCAGCTGCATTAGGATTTCTTCATTAGGAGAGTTCCTTTCACTGGGTGCTTTTTATCCTCAGGTTATTAATTGGGCTTTTCAGCCTTATTAATTTCCCTTGAGTTTTTCACTCCCACAATAATTTCTCCAAAGTAGTGAAAGGTGTTCTCGTGGACGAGACCTATGTAACTAAGGTCTAGGAATGTTGTAAATGACCATGTTAGACATGTCCTAGAGTCTCGCGGAATTCCATTAAGTTTTGATAGGAGTTTTTTAATAATTTAAATTCCCGCAAACTAGGGATTTTTAATTATTTTCGATGTAAATTGTAAAAAAGTGGTCCTTGGGTATTTTGTATAGGGGTATGAGTACTCAAATCAAATGGTTCATACACCCCTACACCCTTGGACCAAGTCTTAGCTCATTTGGACAAGTTTTGTTTGGTCTTTGTCCATGAGGAATCAAAGTCAGTCAAAAATCAGCATGTAATTGGCTCAATTAAAATGGCCAAATTTTGTAAAAGTCATGAAAGTCATGAGAGAGTGTGGGAAAAGTGTCCCAATATCCTTTCGTAAGTTAGAAAAATCATTTCCAACTTAGAAAACCCCCCTTAGCCTAACCCACAACTCACATTCATCTTTCTCTTAGAAGAGGGGCGCCCCCTCCTTTTGCTCAATATCTCATAAAAATAAAGTACTTGATGGGGACCCCTAAAAAAACTTAGCATAAAAATAAAATACTTGATGGGGACCCCTAAAAACTTAGGAAAGTTCCCCACTTGACCCCACTTGACTTTTAGATAAAGGGAAAGGGGGTTTCCCCCTTCCCAACTCACCCCTCATGCATCACATCACTATCTTGACCTAAAAGTGCGCCCCCTTGATGAGACCCTCCTCCTTTGGATGGGTGACACTTGGAGCCCATCCAAGTGGGCTCCCTCCTCCTCGTTTCCTATAAATTGGACCCTCTCCTCCTCATTTTCTCATCTCCTCTCATAGCAAGTCTATTATGCCAAAATTCTTCCCCTCTTCCTCTCTTTCTCATGCTCTCTCATGCTCTCTCATGTATGAATGTTGCTACAAGTATTTGTGGTGATATTTTGGTGGATAATAAAGAAAGCTTTGGAGAATCTATGGTGTGCATTGGGAGTCTTCTTAGTGTCTCCATCTTATTCTTGTGAGGTGATATATTTCTATTGTTTTGTATTTTGCTCTCACTAGTTTGTATTTAGAGACTCATGCAAAGTATTTTGCATTGGGTGCTATTGGTAGTAGTATTGCTATTGATTTTGTGGTAGTTCCTTAGTTAGTTTGGAAAGTATTTTGCAAGCTTTCTTTGGATGCTCTCAGCTCTATTTTTCTTGTGTAGCAAAGGCAAGCTTTGGGGAATCACCATTGGATTGGAAGAGTGGCTTTAGAGTGGAAAGCCAAACTCTTTTAATTATTTCAAAGTTTCCAAGATTATCTAACCTTGCTTTCTTTCCTCTTTCTCATGCTACTTTCTCATTCTATATATTGTTATGATGTGGAATAGGTTCTAAAAGTTTCAAAATCAATCTCAAGCTTTCATTTAAGTTTATGTATCATTGGGCTAACATTGTCTTGGTTTTGTAGCATTTTGGATATATCCTTTGACATTGTTTTATGCAGATTTTTAGAACAAAGGAAGAGTTGCTACAAGTGTGTTAGCCCCAAAGGCCTCCAAAGGGCATTTCCAAGTTGAGACATCAAGTCCTTTTCCCTCCTACATCTTCTAAATAATTGTAAACCACCCTTGAGAGTCTCTTGGGTGGCCTTCTTGTCAATTTACATAAAAATCTGATATTGTAATAGTTAGGATTTCCCTTTATTGCTTTTCATTTTTACACCCATCTTGGCCAAAAGGTAGGCATTGTGCCTCCACTTGAGCCATTGTGTGGGGTTTTGCATTTTATTTCCAAGTACTTTTCCTTTTTATAAGTACCCACTTTGGCCCAAAAGGTAGGCATTATGCCTCCACATGTGCCATAGTTGAGGTAGTTTTGCTTTCAAGTTATTTCAATTTTTGCAAACAAATTATTTTTTTGTTTACACCCACATTGGTCAAAAGGTAGGCATTGTGCCTCCACATGACCGTAGTTGTGAGGTGATAATTTCATTTAATTTGTAAAGCAAGCAATAAACTAATTTCATTTGTTTAAGGCAAACTAATAAAACATTTTTCATATACATCTTTTTTGCCCCACCTTGCAAGAGGGTGGCCCCTAGCCATTCCTTGCAATAACGGAAGGCTTGTTATAGTATTAAAATCATTGCTCAAAGTAAAATTTATATCCCAACGTTTGCCCTGTGTTCTCTCCCCTTGCCACTTAGTTGGATCCTGAGTGACAAGAAAGGGCAAAGGTTGGAGGTAGTAATTAGGCATCCATAACCACTTATTGTTCTTGCACCATAAAATCAAAAACTTGGAAAGAAGCCCGGGGTGCTAGGTCGGGGACGATCTCACGACGCTCGGCGTCCTCAGGGTAGAGTACCTTGCAACTTTGGGTTTGACCTGCGGAGCTAGGGTAGGCCTCGTTGCCATACTTTTTGAGCACCCAGCACTCCCTTTTGGTCAAAATAATAACGGTTTTGGGTTAGTCACATAGTCAAGGACACAATCATTCACATCTAATCCCCCTAATCAAAGTGACACATAAAATCTATTAAAATCAAGCTACACTCACTACATTCACAACACTTGCAATATATGTTTCAAGGCAATCTCATGACATAGCATCTCATTTCTATTTCGCAAGCAATCTTATGGTGGTGTAATTTCTTTTCAAGCAAATATTCATTTTAAGTTTTACAATCCCTTTTTAGCCAATTCACTTTTCATACATTTGGGTATCTCAAGCATTTCACTTTTCAAGCAATATCTACATTTTGATGTCTCATGTGATTGGTGTATAATCTAATTTCCTTTATATATTTGTAATATCATCTAATGTGCTTATTCTTTCTTCTAAAGTTTTGTGTATGATATATTTCATCATTTCATTTTGTGAGTTGAATGTTTCATTTATCTAGCTATCTCTTTCATGTATATTGTGCAATCAACTAGTTCATCTTGTTCATTGTAATCTATCTTCCAAATATTTAATGTGTATCATTTCATTTGTATATCTCAATTGTAACGTAATTCCTTGTTGTAACCTATCTCATTATTTATCTCTTGTATAAGTTGTATTTAATCCTTTAATTGTGTAATCTAATTGACCCCTTGCCCAACCTTAGGCACTAGTCATAGTTAACTTAGGGAAAGGCTTGATTCTCATTCTAACGATTTGCATTTGCATTGTTGCTTTCCATATAGGCTAGCTTCCSCTCACCTTTAACAAACTAAAATTAACTCCTAGAATTCATCTAATAATTCACATAGTAACCAGGGTCTACCCCCCTTGGCTTCCCTAGGAGTAAGCCTAGACGGAAGAGGTTCAAGTCAAAGTGACAGCGTGGGCTTTGAACCTAGGCATTGTGCCTCTAAGGACACACTAAGTGAGCAGGACTTAGCTCACGTTTGCAAGTGTGTATAGGGACGACAACAAGCCCTTAGCTTGGTTATCCAAATCTAGTGTCTAAACTGTTTATATTACCATGCTAGGTCATCATTTTGAGTCATATGCAAATTGCACTAAGTCCCCCTTAGGTTTTCTAAATGTTTTGAGTCAATAAAAAAATTTCCTGGAAAACGAGATTTTTTCATTGTAATTGGTCAATAAGTTAAAAAAGTAGTACTAGGAGGCATTATATGCCTTGTGGGTACTCGTTTTCATGTCCAGAGCACCCACTTTACCTAAGTACCACCTTTTCAAGAAAAAATATTGAGTTTTACTAAAGAAAATTGATTTTCTCTCGAAAAAGGTAAATAAATGACAAAATAAAGACAAAAATCAGCAAACCTATTAACAAGGAAACATGTCAGGGACATGTTTTCCTCTTGTCTTTAGTCAACTCCAAGTGAGTGCGAGTTCTCTAGAGGGAAGGGCGACTTCTTTGTTGAGGTGTACAAAGGTGGAGATCCCAAGATAGGGACTCGACCTCTCTTGCATATGTGGCGCATCAAGAAGCAAGGGCGTCAATACCAAGAAGGGATGACTCGCCCTTCTCACCTACTACTCACACATTGCGAGTTATCACTACATGACTCCTCTCTCACTCAAGAAGACTCGTCCTACTACTTTGAGAGGTGGCATGTCATCTACCTATCCTTTGCCACTCATCTCCACTCTAGCTATGCGCCCTCTCCACTTGTCCATGTGCATTGCCTTGGGATTGTCACCTATCTTGCTATAAAAGCAAGTCAACCCCTCAATTCTTAGCTAATGGGAGTTGGACTATGCTTGATGTAATGCTATTATAATCATTTTATATTGGAATAAAAGACTTTGGAAGTCATAGATGGTGTGTCTCATTTGTGGATAATTGTCATGTGCTAAGATTTGAGGTGATGTTATTTCATGTTCTTATTATTCAATTATTGTCGAATTTTGGCCTTGGTAAGAATACTATTGCTCAATAGGGTAGGGTTACTAATCTAGTTTGAATTTGTAATCCTATTGCTTGTAGAAATATCTAAGGTCCTATGAGGCTGCCACCTAAGTTCTGTCCTTGACCTTAGTATGGCTCTAAGCTTCAACTGTATGGTTGTTTTCTTTTGTTGTTTTAGGACAGCAAACAGTCATCCCACTTTCTGCTCAATGTTTTACAGGTTAAGTGCTCTTTTAAGGTGCCCTTGCAAGTGTTTTCTTATCTCAATGTTAGCACATGCAATATAACTTAAAACACATAACACTACCTCTAGATCTTGAA